>VZRS01000727.1:409694-490524 GCA_013398055.1 Ifrita kowaldi
GAGAGGTAGGGCCCATCTATACTCCTGAAGGAGGTGAAGGCCAGTAGGGACATGACTTCCTTCATTCCTATAAATGCAGGAGGTGCCAAATGTTTGGAATGTGTTTTGTAGAGCAGGATTAGCATGGGTCCTGCAAAGCTCTACTCGCCCGAGCATGGATTTTGCTTTGAGGCTTTCTAGTCTCACTTGTTTATCCTAGTTGTGCATGATAATGAAAGCCTTCCAGAGCCAAGAGAGACGAAGGAAGTGCATTCCTGATGAGCTTCTCCCTCTCTTCCAGTAGAGGACTCACCAGCCTACACAAGGCATTCTTTTTAATGAGAGTTAGGGCTAGGCTTAGGCTTGAGAGACTCAAAGAACCCAGAGCTCCAGGAACACTGGCGCTGGAAAAGGCATGCCAAGGCCATCCCAGCAGGGGCCCAACATTGCTACTCCTACATATTTCTGAGCTGGAAAACCCATGGTACTGGGTTTGGGTTAAAGGCTCAGGCTAGGTTTAGGGTTATGTTAGGGTTAGAGTTGAGAGAGTCAAAGAGGCCAGAGCTCCAGGAACACTGGGGCTGGAAAAGCCATGCCAAGGCAATTCCAGCAGGGCCCCAACATTGCAGCTCCTACACCTTTCTGATCCAGACCACACCACTGGTGATGGGCTTAGTCTGAGGACAGTCTCTGGGCTGAGGTGAGACTGCTGTGAGTGTTCGGATGAGCAATCCAGGGAACAGGGAGAGCTGGGAAATCCAGGTGATGATCGAACCAATGCCTCAGGTCTGTTTAGTTTGTGTCTGTGAGAACTGGGATTTGGGCTGGAAAGGTGTTGTTAGGAACAAAGAATGGAGTAAATCTGCTCTCTGTGAAGTGAAGGACTGAGGAGCAGGGAAGGGGATCATTTATAAAGTATATAAATATTTCACCCAAATTATGGGGGAGCAGTGATGTCCATGTTGTCCTACAGAACTGCTTTGGGTATGGGTCAGAGAGAGAGAAGGGAAATTACTTTTTATTTTCTTGCAATTTTTCCAGACAGAAGTGGGACACCGTCTTTCCCCTCCCCAAAGCACTCCAGGCACACGAGTGCTGGCCCAGTTCTCTGAGAGGTAACAACACTTGAGAGTTTTAAGTATTAATAACAACTCTATTGTCTCTTGATTGCAAAGATTCAGTCTCACAGACCCAGACTAATGAGACAAAAAAAGGAATTTCTACACACGGGTTTATCCAAAGGACCAGTTTCAGCTTCCTTGCTTTCAGAGCCCAGCTGTAGCCTCCAGTTTCTTGTTCCTGTGCATGAGTGATGGTTTGCAGTTACTGAGCACGGGCATCCTTTGCGAACGCTGCACATGGGCTCATCTGCGGTTTGCAGCAGCGCTGTAAGTCACCAGGTGACACTAGCGAGTCATTTAAGTCACTGCTCATGTGCCCGTCGCTCGGATTCCACCCACAAAATTCCGTACATCCCAAGATTGTTCCCGGACAAAAGCTGCCAGGACAGAGAGGACTCGTGGGCCTCCACCTCCCCAGGACAGTCTGTCACCTGCACCTGAAACACCGGGGCTACGTGTTTTCCTTCCTATGGAAAAGAGCTGTCATTCTCTCTCTGGATCCCATTGCCGGAATTTCGACTCCACCTCCAAAATTGCATGGATCCAAGGATTACTCCCACACAAGCGAGGTGGTGCTGGGGTACAGGTAGAAGTGCCCTGAAATGGAGGGGAATCACCTGATTTAAGCCCTTAAAATGATAAACAAGGGTGAGTTTCTTTCAATTTAATCCCTTAAAATGAGGGAAAAGGAGGGGTCTGCCTTCACTTAAATCAACCCTCATGCTGTCACACACTGTGAAGTAAACATGCTTCCTCAATATCTCATTATTTCCTGAACACAATTGTACTGTCAGCATGTATTCTTTATCATTCTTCTAAGTGATAACAGGTTTTAGTTCCTCCAGCAAAATGAAAGCAGAGAACTTGTGCCAATGACCCTGTGATCTTGAACTTTGAAGTAGAAATGCTTGTAAAACAATAAACATCTACACCCCTTTTCAGAAAGACTTGACTATTAATGTGAAGGAGCTGCAGTGATTATCTCCCTTTCTGTCCTTTCCTGGATTGGAGATGACCTCTGAAATGGAGCATTTCGTTCAATTTGTTTTGCTTCAGTAGTTTACAACAAACCTTTGAACAGCAAGAATCTTGTTTATTTCTGGACACCCGTTTCCATTAAAGGCTTTTCCCAGGCTAGCACAAAGACTACCACAATCAGCCATCCCGAATCATCTGGACAAAATATGAAATTCATTGGCTTAAATGTTTCTTTCTTCATTCTCACTGCCCTCGCTGCTCTTTGGAATGCAGGTAAGTGATTTTTCAAACATTTTGCTGCTTTTAACTGCAAACTTTTTTGACTTCTCTGCTTCAGAATACACACCTTGGTAAGAAATTGTTGATACCATTGGTACAAGCTAAAGCATAGACACACAGGCCAGCTTTTACCTGCATGGTGTCATTTGCAAACCCTTCCTCTATAATTTCCAGCAGGTCAGTGGATCTCTTCTGTAAGTAAACAATCTGGAGAATGCAGTAAAGACATTTAAAGACAGAGAAAGACATTTAAAGACAGTGAAAAAATTTCTAGCTTCCCATATTGACAGGCTTTTTTACATCCCTTCTTTGCATTTTCCCATGCTTGTTCTTCACCACCCACCTTGATCCCTGCCTTTCTTTTTGCTTGTGTCCTCACAAATAATCAATCCTCCCTCAGTTACTTTTTCATAATTGGTTCCAATTTTGCAAGATCCACGTCCAAATTTAGAATTTCTGATACTTACCTAGGTCATTTCAGCATTGCATGGTATTATTGATATAGTTCCCAAGCAGTGTTATCCTTGCAAGATTCCACTTCCCAAGAGGTCCTCAGTGCTCTCAGCTGTCTGTGCAGCATGTCCATCTCACTTAACTCTCCCTTAATTGTTTGTGAAATCCAGCTATTCTTGACAGTGTCACTGTAATGCCTGTCTTCTTCTCCCTGTTTCATTTGTTGAGTAGTTTTCCTTGTGATGTCCATTAATTACTCAGTCTGTTCAGCCAGACTTCAGCCAGACCTAAGCCAAGAGCCTACAGCCTGTCTGTGTACCCAGGACTCATAACACCTACCTTTGTAAGGCCAGATTCAAATGAAATGCACAAAACAAAGACATTTCAGTAGCTCTTAATAAACTTGGGTCAGAGCCCACTTCATTGCTGATGTTGACTTTCCAAGAGCACTGGCCTTCCGTTATTGATTCCCATGTAGGGCTGATGGTGGAGGACCCCTGTTCTGGTATGTTTAAGACTTACTCTCAAAAATAAATGTAATCAGTGACACTCACTGAGGGGCTGCTCTGGAGCTATATCTGTCCATTACATGTAGAAATACCCATGGAATTGATGAAATCAGGTAGTGGCTGGGAGGTAAATAAGTGTATTTTGCTACTCAAAATGGAGCAACCTTAATACGCAGGTGATTACAACCTTCACCTAAATACATTCCTAAACTAACATAACCAGCCTATTTTATTTACTTGCAGTATTTACTTTGGGTGATGAACTTCTGCCTCAGAGAACATCTAGAAGAGTTCAGTAACATTCCTGACCTTTTTTTTCTTCCTTTAACAAGGAGCTCAAGACTCTTGCGCAAACCGATGTGGGGAGCTGCTTGGTAACTGTTCTTGCCAGGTGACATGCCAGTCCTTGGGGATATGCTGTCCTGATTATAAAGAATTTTGTCTTCAAATTTCTCCATACTCGGGATCTCTCATGGGAGGCAAAGACTTTTTGATTAACAGCACAGCTCTTAATGGTTCTTCTGTGATAAAATGCAGGTGGGCCATGATTTTATACTGCTCTTCCAAAGGGAGGTGAAACTTTATAATCTCACTCTCCAACAACAGGCAATTACTACAAAACAAGACCAGTCTATATGGGAGTGAAAACTCTGTAAAGTTGTTAGAATCCTGAAACATACAAAAGTTCTGCTGACCCTCACCCTCAAGGATACCTGGTTGAGTGTATTTCTACACAGGGTGGTTTCTTTTAGGTCAAGTTATTGTGTGGTACAGTCATTACTCCGCTCATTCTTCCCTTAATATATTAAAACAGTGACTTTTCTAAAAGAGTTTCCTTTCAGAGCACTTGGTTGTCAATATTTCTTTAGCATTTTAGCATTAGGGAAGGAAGCGTTCATTTCTTAATCTGAATGAGAAAACAGCAAGAAAGAAATGTAGGTAGGACACCTTATGTTTTTCCTGTAAGAGAAAACTGTGGATCCTAAATGTGTCAGCCTGTTTTGCACTTAGGTTCTCGTGCACGTGCAATACATACAGTGCACTGAATTTTGATGACCCAGATGTCCTGCTATTATTTCCACAGAAGGTTCTGAGTGAGATTTTGGAGTCCTTCCCATATGGATAGCAGTAGCTGAAAAGGTTTTCAATTCTTGATTTGGAAAACCTTTGACCAAGGCATTCATTCTGTAGAACACAGCTGTGTACTTTGAATTACCTACACAGTTACATTATTACAGCCAAGGCAAATTTCAGTGCAGACAGCAAAGGTACTAGTTCCTGGCAGGCCCCAGCTCCCTCTGATACTTGGAGTAGCTAGGCAGTCCCCACATATGAGTCTTGAAGAGTCACAGGTGGAGTTATACCCTAGGACACTGGGCAAGAGCCCCAACTGGAATCAAATGGTTAAATAACAAGCAATGAGTCCTGAGTTAACCTTTGCAACGGAAGGTCTAGAACAGCATGAAATTAATTGCACTGCCTTCATAGGACTTACCAGGAAAAAAACCAACCAAATCAGAAATTTGCAATAACTGTGCATCATGGTCAGTGTTAGCCATCCTGTAATCCTACTAATGCTGTAACATTATCTTCCTCTTCCTGCTGTCCCTTTGTTGCTAATTTATCATGTTTCCCTCCTCCAGTAATTAAATAGTAAATTGGAGGTTTGTGGATTGCTGTATATTTGTGCAGTTCACAGCAGAATCCACATTGATGTAATAAGCACAGATTTTTCCAGTTTATATTCCCTGCTGCAAGCAAAACAGCCCCAGACTTGAAACGACCCACTCATGACACAGGGTTGTTTGATGAAACACATTCAGAATTTTCCTTCTCTCTATGGTGACACTGAAAAGGGTTTTCAACATCTACAGGTTCAAGAAGCAAATCATAACCAGAGGCTATGTTGACAAGGATGGAAAAGCCCACTGCATCTCCCCATTGCTTTATGAGACTGGTTTCATCCCTTTTGAAGTTTCTACAGATAATGAGTTCACATTTCCCTACTCTGGAACTTGGTTATCAGGTTAGTTACTTAAATCTACAGCACCCCTCTTCTTCCTATATTCTTCCTCCATGGATGCAAGATTGTATAAGCCTTTCCCTTTTGATCAGTTTTCTTCCTTAGCAGGCCACAGAAAAGTATGTCTTGCTGGCCTCATGTTAATTCATCTTTTGAGAGATGAACTTTCACAGCAATTGAGTAGCAGCAGCAGCATTAACTCATAAAAAGTCCTGCTTAAAAATGAGGTTGGCCAAAACAATTCCCACTTTGTTCATATTTCTATCCCTTTTTGTCCCCTCTTCAAGTAACTGCATTCTGGTGTTGCAATCCAAGGACTGCAGACATTAGTAAGGGCTGTATTCTCTCAGCTTCAGCTTATTCTTTTCATGTCCTGCATCCTGTGCTGTGTAAAACATACCCAGGGGAAATACTGCTAAATCTTAAATATTATAGTAGCACTTTTTCAGGGCTATGCAAAGCAAAAATATCATTAGCCCTCTTTTTCTCCTCTGCAATGCAGTGCATCACAGCAAAGTTTCAGATGAAGAAAAATGCACATTGGTAAATCAGACAAAATGGCAATACTATGGCACCCCCAACACTGGTGGAAACTTAACTCTTACCTGGACACACCAGACACTTGCAGCAACCCATGTCAACATAGAAGTCTGGGGATACCAGGAAACAGGTAAAGTGACCCTCTTCCCACCTGTGCACAAGCATTCATCACACATGTACCTTATGTGCAGAGCTCTGCCCAGCTTGTGATCGCTTTCACTGAGTCCTCAAGAAGAGACCTGCAAGTATAAATAACTCATAATATCAGCTTTTCCTCTTCATTTACATATTGGTGGAGACATCCAATTTCAATCTTGTGGCAATTGTTCTTTTCCAGCATCCAAAACCATTTTCTTCCTCTGCCTGACAGGTGACAGTTACTCGGAAAACTGGACGGCTGAATGGAAATATCTTTATACTTTGGCAAGCGAAATCCCCAATACAGGGACATTTTCTTTCATTCCTGAACCCGCTATGGTAAAATACAATACATGGGACTTCGGAGCCTTAAGGATTATACCCAGCAACTATTTTGATGGGCAGAGGCAAGTGCATCACAACATTCATTAATAATAATAATAACAACAACAACAAGAACAATAATAATAGCTACCTTATAAGCTGTTGTCTCCTTTGGCATTTAAAACCGGGACTCAGGCTCCATTTCATGTGAAAAAATGGGGAGAAAATTGGAAGGTCAAAAGTGAGACAAATTCATGGGTCAACATGAAGACAGTTTATTAAGTAAAGAGGAGCATGGAGGAAGAATCACAATCTGCCACATGCAGTCTGATGCACAGTTATTCACCCAGCTATTCACCCAGGACTGCTTTGGAAAAACACCCCTGCAGTTGTATTAACGAACATGATGGTCTAGGGCATGGAATATCCCTTTGGTCAGTTTGGGTTGGCTGTCATGGCTGTGTCCTTCTCCTCTGGGGGCCAGCATGAGAAACAGAGAAGACCTTGACACGGTGCCAGCACTGCTCAGCAGTAGCTAAAACACTGGGGTGTTATCAGCACTGCTTTGGTCACAAATCTAAAACGTGGCACCGTATGGGCTGCTATGAAGAAAATCACCCCAGCCAAACCCTGTACTCTCACCAGACTAGGAACTGCTGATTCTTTTGTTTTGTCACAGCTGTGGAGGAGTCTCTAACTGTGGAATTTCTGTCACTGCAGCCACAGACCTTCCCCTGTATTTCATTGTTTTTCTATTTTTTGTAGGTATGCAAGCTTTTGCATTCCTACAAGTTTTATGCCCATTTCCTTTTATTTCATTGTATATTTCCCCATGATTTTTAGTGAACTACCTAAGTGCTCCATAGATATACCTTTATAATTCTTCCACGGGTGCAGTTTTTGATGTAGACTCTCTGAACATATAAATGCCACTTCTTCAGCATTACAACATATTGCTTATATGTCAGAACCTTTTTTAGCATTTAGGAGTCGCTACCCAGAGAAGGGTAACCTTATCTCCTTCTAGAGGGTTTTTTATTGCACTTTGTATGTGATATTTTTTCATGGGGAAAACCAGAGAGGCTTTGGAACATTTCAAAGATTCTGAATGGTTTGTCCCCATCTGTTGCCATTAGCCCTGATAGTACTGGGGTGCAGTGTTATGTTTTGTTTAAGAATCAAAATATTCTTCATTCTGGCCTAAATGAAACTCCAATGTCAAAAGGTGTGAATAGAAAACCTGCCTCTAAAAGGATCCATGTAAGACAGGATCAGGATTACTAAAATGTATTCTGATTATTGCATGCTTGCTGCATGCTGTCCTATCACCTCCTGAATCTGGAAAATTTTGATTTGCCGTAACTTTTGGAGGGGAAAAAGAAAGCAGTGGGCTTTGCAATGAAATAACTTGCAAGTCAAAAGGTGCTTCTCAGTTATAATCAGCAATTAAGTCACAGTGTTACTGTCACAATAGTGCTTGTTCAGCTATCAGATATATTTCTTGTTTCTTTTTTTTTTTTTTTCCAGCAACATTGAATCAATCTGGAGCTCAGAGCATGCACTGGCTTGGCACCTTGAGAGAGACTTCAGAGATGACCCAAATGCATGGGCAACTGCAAAATGTATAGAATGGGACAGAAAGGAAGAGTTGCTTCCAAACTTCATGGAAGAAATTATAGACTGCCCTTGCACTTTGGCACAGGCAAGAGCTGACACTGGCAGGTTCCATGTAAGTTACTAATTGATCCCTCTGGCTTATTACATTTCCAAGTAGAAGCTTAAGCAGTGCCAAACTCCACACACACACGTGTTCCCTCTCTAAACATCATTACAAGGACATTAAGTTATATTTAGATTTGCACAACTAGCATATCAAATGGCAGAGGTAAATACAGCTTATCCAGGTAGTATGAGTAAAGTGCCTATAGGATAGGAGACAGAAATTACATTCAAACAGGGAATTAAGACAGTAGTTCCAATGGTAGACTGAAAATACTCAGAGAGGACAGTGAGCTCTGGGGAGCTGGGAGCAGGGATGACTTCTTCGAGATCCTACAAGAAAACAGTCTGTGTTTATAGGTGATACCCCATGCTGTAACAAGCAGGCCACATTTCTGCCTAGTAAATCACACTTTGCTGCAAACCCTTCTGCTTTGTACTTCAGAGCTCAAGCCCAGAGCTGTAATCCATTATTTCCTTTATCCTGCTTCCTTCCTCCTTCTCAGCTTCACTGTTATCAAGGAACTGACAAAAGCTAAGAAATCAATGGCCATTTAGTCTACACTTTCACTTACACTGCTAATCTGAGGACCAGATGAGAGTGACTTCCGCTCCTATTTATGATACCAAATGGTGGCAGCGTGTTTATGCATATTTTATTTTTTAAAAATTAAAAAAAAAAAGTTACGTAAACCTTGTTACTATTCTGGTTATGAAGCTCCAAACATGATGTGTACAGCTAAAAGGCTGTGAAGAAAAAAAGTAGATCTACTGCCTCTGTCTAAGAACACAGGATAAACATTTACTCTGTTGTGTCTGTTGTACACTTGTAGTTGAATCCCCACCTAGCTGCATTTGTTCTTCAAGGTCTGTTGTAACAGACTGCAAAATGCTCAGGTTACACATGTTGCTCCAGACACTTCAGTATTAAATTCACCGTTTTTCCTATCATTCCATGCTGTTCAACACAGAACCTCAACCAGGTCCTGTCAAATTTACACATATGTCAGATACAAAGGGTGGGGACAGAACATAAGAATAGAAAGGACAATGATGAAAGAACCCCATTAAGTGTGAACATTGATCTTTTTCAGACAGATTATGGCTGTGACATTGAAAAGGGGAGTGTGTGTACTTATCATCCTGGTGCTGTGCACTGTGTAAGAGCCATTCAAGCCAGGTAAAGAAAAAATTTTAAACTGCGTTTTTTGATTAATTATTTTGCCTCAGAGACAGCAGCACCACAGAAGTCAGGGGTGAAGTCTAACTGGACATCAGATAAAGCTTGGCAACCAAATATTTAGCTGTATCCATAAAAAGGCAATAAGTAACCCCTAAATAGAAATGGACCTCACAGAGCTAAATGATGACTTTCTTGCTGCTTTTCTCAACCAGTCCCCGGTACGGGGCTGGACAGCAGTGCTGCTATGACTCCACGGGAACCCAAATCCTCACGCACGACTCCACCGGAGGCAGCACACCTGATCGAGGACATGACTGGGGTTCACCACCATTCCTGAAGCCTCCCCGGATACCCGGCTTTTCCCATTGGCTTTATGATGTTATCAGCTTCTATTACTGCTGCCTGTGGTCTGATAATTGTGACTTCTATATGAAAAGGCGGCCCTCTAGTGACTGCAGGACGTACCGCCCGCCCCGAGCTGGTAAGGGCTTCAGAATTTCCTTATGAAGTGCAGAATTTTGATACACTGGGGGCTTTTAGCATTTTGTATATGTACACA
Source organism: Ifrita kowaldi (assembly GCA_013398055.1). Taxonomy (NCBI): domain Eukaryota; kingdom Metazoa; phylum Chordata; class Aves; order Passeriformes; family Cinclosomatidae; genus Ifrita; species Ifrita kowaldi. Next base: position 419,500 of record VZRS01000727.1, read on the forward strand.
TATGTGTTGACAATGGGGAGGGTACAATGTCCTGTGGAAAAATTCCATGGAAGGTTTCTATTGATCTATCACTTACAAAATCTGTATATGTTTTTAAGTTGTGCTGCAAGATTTTCTGCTGTTGAGCATCTCATTCACCCCTAGAAGCTAAATAGCCAAAGCATAGTAGTCAATGTCCACGACTTTATATCATCAGTATGCACTTTTTCATAAAAAAAGGTGGTTAGAGATGGTTAATGACAGCTAGGAAGTAGCTAGAAAAAGCTATCATGATGAGAGATATTCATATCAAATAAGAAAGTTTTACAGGTTACAGTGTGTCTGTTTTTCTCCCGCTTGCTTTTAACTCAGTCTTCAAGTCTTGCCATATCTCTGTTGCTACCACATGTTTTGCCTTCTATGCTGCTGAGGTGCTGAGGTGTCCAGCAGGACTTGGCTTCCCATAAAGAAGTGCAAAGAGGCAGCAGTTTGCATCAGGAAAAAAAGTTGAAAACTGTAGAGGCCATTGCATTAGGTAGTTGGGGGTCATGAATGAGTGGTTTGGCTGCTTAAAGAAACCTCATCAAAAGTATTGGCAGAAGCAGAGTTTAATATGAGTTTGTGAAAATAGAACTTTACGGAGTTCAATGGCAAGGTGCATTGTATTAGTTACTGTACAGATTAAAGCACACAAAAGAAGATAAATTGGAAGCAATTTGGAGTGAGTTACATGTGAGTTGGAAATGCAAAAGGGGATAAGGGTGCAAAGGATATGGATGCAAAGATAAGGCAATAGCCCTGTATTTATGTCCAAATCTCCCCATATATTGCATGTGACACAGGCTTCTAGCCTCTTTCCTTTCTCATGACCTTGAGGAGTAATAGGTTGTGATTTTTGCTTGTTCTTAATTCTCTTTTTGCTTTTAAAAATAGCATCTGCTTTTGGGGATCCTCATTTCCTCACATTTGATGGTCTGAACTTCACCTTCAATGGCCTAGGAGAATACACATTGGTAGAATCTGATCTCACATCCCTAAGAGTGCAGGGGAGGACCCAGCAGGCACACTTTCCCAATGGTAAGTCAGCAAGAGAGGAAGAGTGATAACAAAAAATAGCTTCTGAGCTTGCTTGATTTGCACTTTGCAGCAATCCTCCTATCGTCTGTAGTCTTCTTTTTTGGCCATTTGTGAACGGTCACCATTCTGAAGATAATCAGAAAGCAGACAACATCTTCAGGAAAAACTTCCCAATCAAAGTTTAATTGCTAGTTTTACTGGGTGTGAGTAATGGAAGCGTAAGGTTTTCTGCTGTGTTTAAGGGCTCAAAAAAATTTCTTATTTCTCTCCATGCCCATTCTCATCAATAAGGAAACATAAGGCCAGTTCTAGATACCAGTCAGTAGGCACAGTTGCCAGCTGATGCATTTTGATAGCATTGTTGGTTTTTTTATTTGGAAGGAACTGGGGCTCGGGGGACCGGCTTGTCAGCAGTGGCCATGCAGGAGAACAACTCTGATGTGATTGAAGTGCGCTACTCTGAGGACTCGAATCTGGAGGTTCTCTTGAACCAGAGGGTTCTCAGCTTCTCTGAACAAAGTTGGATGGACTTGAAAGGTTAGTTACACATATCAGCCTTGTAAGCAATTATATTCTGATGGAGCCCACGTATAGTTAAAAATATCTCTAGATGCATGCATTTCAACTCTCTTCTCAGCATCCCTTTGTGAAGGGTTTTAACAGGCAGCTTCAATGTCCATGTCTTCTACGTCCTCTTTCATTGGTTTCTAGAGCAATGGTTTTCCTTCTCATCCTGTGGACAATGAATGGAATGAAAAACTTGGTACTCTACATTCTACTTTGAGCTTACTGCATTTAATGCAATGAAGCCTACCAAATAAAATGAAATACAGTGAAATACAACCATAATATATACTAAAATATAACTGAATTTCACATTGACCTGTTGGGAGCTCTCTCAATAGGTCAGATATTATTCCTCTATTCTTCTGCCAAAAAGACTATTAAAAGTTGACTTGTTGTCCAAGAGGGCTGTGATCATTTGATTAGTCTTTATAATAATTTAACAAATACTCATCATACATCACTTGAATTTTAACAGTAATCCCCCTATTCAGCAGAGGAAGATTTCTGTGGCTAGAAGTTAGTACTCCTCAAATGGCTGAAGAGCAGGTGGAGGGCTACATTGACAAGGAGCTGCAGAAGCAGAGAGATGCAGGGAGATAAAAAAGTGGAAGGGACTTTGGAGCCTGGAGAAGAAGCCACATTAGGGAGGTGTTGACAAGACAAGGGAGAAGGAGGGGAAAACTGTGACCACTGAGAGGAGAACTGTGACCACCAGCTCATAGCCACTCTCTGTTGTAGTCATCTCATATCTTTAAGCTTCTGGTCTGGGACACTGGCAGGAGACATATCAACAGTGGACCTTTCTTTGCTAGCACTCTCTAGTAGCCATTTTATCACAATCGCAGTGTGGAGGTGTGGCTTCCCTTGAGATGCTTCTCAGAGTGCAGCTCAGAGTGGAAGGGAGGAAAAGCTTTATGAAAAGTGGTTAAAACTGATGATGATTTTAACTGATGCTAAAACACAACGAATGTTTCACTATGGATAATTAGCTATTTTGTCCTCTTCCTCTCATTGCTAGGTCTCTTTCTCTATTCTACGCCTGATCAGAACATCACAGTGATGTTCTCTTCTGGGTCTGGAGTGGAAATAAGGGGACGTGAAGGATTTCTGACCCTGACAATTCTGCTCCCAGAGAAGTTTATGAATCACACACAGGGTCTCTTTGGGGTAATGAATGGCAATCCAGAGGATGACTACACCTTCAAGAATAAAACCACCATGTCAGTTCATGCAAGTCCCCAGCAGGTGTTTGAGTTTGGAGCTAACTGTAAGTCATTTCTCTGGTCTGTTATTACATTTTCTTTATAAATTCAAAACAGCTCGTGATGTAAGGACTAGGAAATGAAGTCTGTGCCAAGCAATCAGTACTGGGGGGAAGAGAAGGGATTAAGAGAAATATGCCCTCCTCTACCCAAGTGGAGAGTGAAAACAGAACCATGATGGAGTGTTCAGCACTTTGTTCCATCAAGAGTCAGAGCTCGTATTTCACAGGTTACACTTTCAGAATCTCATCTACTATGGCCAGCTGAACACAGCATCAGCAGACTGCAGTGGTACAGAAGTACAGCAAAAGCCAGGGCCAGCTATCTTTTCCCAGAATATGCTTTCATCATGTACCATGCTGACAATTTAAAAAATCATTTATTAAATCACAATTTAGTAATTGCCCCTTTATAGTAGAGGGTGTGGGGGGGATGTGTGTAAGAAAATGGCTCCTATCATTTAATGTGTGATTGGGCTGCTCTAATCTGCAGCATTGGATTGGTCAGCATTCCTTCTGGTGCCAGGTTAGGAGATGGGCCAGAAACATAATGCAAAATACCCTCTGGCTACCAAATGATCTCTGTATTGAGCACAGTGTAACCATACCCCAGGGTTCAGATCATACTGAAAAGTCTCACTGCTTCAGCCTCAGGAAGTTTCTGATATAACAGAATGAAAACAAAGAGCAGGACCACGGTAGATATGATGAATTTAGGGACACATAATCTCAGGATCTGTGTTGCTTGTAAAGGTTGCTTTAGGCAGCTCTGTCTGTTGTCACCATTTTGCTAGGAGGCATATAACACCATGCTTATGGAAAATCATAGCTACACAATTATTTGGAACTAATTTTAAGAAAATGGTCAAACAGCAGGTTAAATGAACAGCAACTTTGGTGCTAAGTTAAGATCTTGCATATGAAAGGAAAATAATCTTGAGCTGGAAGGGCTTCCTATATCTCTTGCAGCTCTGGCTACATTTCTGTAAATAAACACTTGCATTAGTAGCAGGAGGTGGTATATGTTGGCAATGTTACACATGAGTCTCTCTTTCTTTCTCTGTCTCCCAAGGGGCTATTGAAAATGGAACTTCTCTCTTTACTTATGACACAGAGTTCTTACTGAACAGTTTCTTTTATGGGGAAAAGCACAATGCTTCCTTTCTGCCCGTGTTCTCCCCTGATGAAGACCCTGCTGATCCCCTGGTAGAAGAGATGGTCTCACTCTGTGATTCTGACCCATTCTGCAGATTCGATGTCCTGACAACAAGAAGCCTTCAAGTGGGAAGTTCCACAAGACTTTCCCATCAGAATCACAAGCTGCTGGTAGAACATCTAGAGCCAGGTGATACAACATTCCAGGAAACACCATTACAGGCTCAAAGGATAGTCTGAGTTGGAAGAGATCCAGTGGGATCACCAAGTCCAACTCTTAAGTGAACGGCCCATGGGGAGCATCACTACAGTTATTTCTACAGGGCATCTAAAGGGTTAACACTGTTTGAGGAGGCTTTGCTTAACTGTAGGTTTATGCACCTATAAATTCTCTTATAGTGGGGAATCATCCTTGTACCAGGAAAACTCTGTACTGATAGAATACTTAGGCAAACTCAAAATAAATTTCTTTCCATTTCTTCCACTACAACACCACAGCATAGAACTTTATCTTCATTTTATATGCATTAACCTGGTTTCCTTGGACTTAAAAATAATTTTTAAAAGTAGCAGGAAGTATTGTCTTTCAGATAGCCTAAAAATCTTTGGTTTTCCATGAGTTGCCACTGAAATACCATTTGAATCATTGTAATGGAGATCTGCTGGTCCAAATCCTAAATACTCTAACCAGATATGTCTCTTTTATTAGTGATCTCTTGTGGCTGGCTGGATCATCCAATCAATGGAAGCAAGAATGGAACTAACTACCTGCTGGGCTCAACCATCTATTTCACCTGCAATCCAGGCTATGAACTCACTGGGTCACAGCAAAGAACTTGCCAAATGTCAGGAGCCTGGTCAGGAGATACAACCCATTGCAGGCCAGAAACAGGTCTGTTGCCTTTTAAACAATATCACATATTGTCACTAAAAAATCGTTATCAAGGACGAGGCAATCTCAGTATCCCATAATGGCCCTTGACAAAAGCAACTTCTCTTAATTGGGAAAACATTGGACATGAGATGTCTGAATTTCTAGAAAGACTATTATTCAAATCTAAATAACAAGTGACTTACGGTGTTTTTGTGCAGTTTGGTGGGGGCTTAAAAGTTTTTGTTTTATCAATTGGTACAGGTACCTGAAGGGTGGGTAAAAAGAGGATGGAGCCAGGCTTTTTTCAGTGGTGCCCAGGGACAAGAGCAGAGTGGCCTTTGCATGCTCTGAAACACAGGAGCTTCCCTCTGAACATCAGAAAACCCTTTTTTACTGTGATTATGATTGAGCACTGGCACGGCTTGCCCAGAGAAGTTACAGAGTCTCCCTCCCTGGAGATATTCAAAAGTTGTCAGGTCAGAGTCCTGCTTGAATAGGGGAGTTGGACAAAATGACCTCCAGAGGTCCCATCCCACCTCAGCTGTTCCAAGATTCTGTGATTCAAGAGCAGACACAGCCCACACTTGTTGAACACTTCCACTCTTTTTTTCTAAAAGATTTTGTTATCTCAAAACATAATTCTATATCAGTAAATGTATTGTGAATGATGCAATAGTATTTAGTAGAAATAACATAAATTTATTACCCCTCTTGTGTTACTACTAATAGATTATCAATTAGCCTGGGATTGTTGGATTTAGTAGCAGTTAGGCTGTCTCTGTGATTTACAGAAAATGGCCCAAAATTTTCTTTTTATTCATTCACCACATACACTCCAAATGTCCTCAAGATGGCAATATTTCAAAGCACCAGGGTGATGCAAGGCCAGATGGCATGTTGAAGCACTTTTAACGCTGAGTTAATAGTCCCCAAAAGCAGTCATCAAATAATTCATACTAACAGATTCTCCATTCTAAGACCCTTCCAAAGAAATGTAGAAAGTGCACTTCCCATCAGCAATGAGTTCCTGTCATGCTGACACATTTCATCAGCCTCTGCTGGCCTGTACCAATTGCTTGTACATTTCCAACACAGTTCTGAACATTCAGTGATATTTGTAAGATGAACTGCAGCAAGTTTGGGCAGCAGACAAATCTGCAAAGGCCAGATCTTTAAAAGGCAGTGGCAAAATATTGTGCCAAGCTGAAAGCTAAGAATATTTTTCCATTGCTGCCATCAACCACATACATACTGGATAAGAGCCAGTCAGTCTCAATAAGCAAAACAGATGCTGACATTTACACTAGCAAAAGGGGGACAGAAAGGCAGCCCTGTGAGATCAGAGGAAAGGAGCTGGAAGATATGCAGTGATTGATTGCATTCAGAATGATGGAGACATGACACAGTTTTGTGGATAAGCAAACAAAACCCACAATGTTTTCCAATGCTTTCCTGAAAGATGACAAAGAAAAACAAGGTGGGAAAGAATTTTTTTTTAATCTAACAAAGACCTTCCCCCCCTTACTATTTAATATTTGGGGTTCTACTTAATTTGCAATGTGAACCAAAAATGATGGTTTTTATTAGCCTCAGGAAGCTGGAGTATGGCAGTGCTGTCCATAGCAGCAGGATACTGACAATACCAACTGATCAACATAATATAAAATACAAGTTTCTCCATTCTTTTTTTTTTCTTACTGCTATGCCCTAATAATGGTATTTATATCTATCCTTGTCTCTCCTTCTTCCATAAGGTATTCTGCTAGATATCCGTGTTTGTGTGGGAAGGCTGTTCTACTGACAGGCCCAGGTCTCTATAGAGAAGAGAGGCAATACAGTTCAAAGTTTCTTTCACTTATATCTAAACTCCTCATATTTTTATAGCGTGGACAGCTAGTACTTGCTTTCCACTAAATACATTTCTGCCTCTGGTCCAAGATATAGTTGAATTCCAGTGCCAGTTTTCTGTTATTTCTCTATTTGGTTATTTTCTTTATTCTCCAACCCCCAAGCCTTCTCTTCTCCAGTACAGAAAATGTCATTGTGTTTTCAAAATCTGTTTTTCCCAAGGACAGTTTTCTTTATTGCTTTTCTCTTTACACAGCAGCATGCTGCTGTTTCACCAACACCCATTTTATCAAGTCCTGTGACAAAGACCTTGACACCAGGAAAATGCTGACAAAATTAATGGACAGCCCTTCCCAATTTCTGGGTGCCTGAATGGGTGACCACTGACACAGCCACTGTGATCAGCAGTCACATTTTTGCTTTGAGAGTGAACTATTAAACACACATGGTCTCAAATTATTTCTTTCATGCTGGTCAAGAGCACAGGGCCCAGCCCTCTGTTATTCTAAGCTTACAGGTGTACTTCTTTGCAGTGCTGCGTTCATGACACTTGCTGCAGTTTTGTGGCACATAAAATTCAAGCTCTGTCTTGCAAATCACCAAGGTTTTTTTAGTTGCTATATGCTTCCATTTTTCAAAAGACAGAACAGCTAAAATAAAGGCATAGGAACTAGGAAAATTGGATAGGAAAAGAGATGGAAACAAGAAAATGTAACGCCAGTTACTTTACAAAATCCATTTTGGTATTTTGAAACTTCAAATACAAATTATGTTGTTGGGCCTGCATATTGTTGTTTTTGAATTTTGCTTCCTTAGACTAAAGTTTCCATGGAAATCCTCTGCTAATAATTATTTTGCTATGCTTCTAATTACAATCCCACTGCAAGTCTTGCCAGTACCACAGCAACCTCTCTTCACAGAATATCACAAAGAAGAAGAACAAAGAAGCCATCCAGCAAAAGCAAAAAAGAGATTCTAGTAAAATCAGATGTAACATCCAGCTAAAAATCATAAGATATTTGCAATATATGTATATACAGTCTTTTTGAGACAGACAATAATTTGGTGATATTAAGGGCAATCTAGTTTTGTTTGTCTTTTGGATTATTTTCCCTTTCCCCCTCTCCCTCCTCTACTCACTTTTAGATTTCCTTTTCCAGGCCCAGGCTCTGCATAAATACAGTCCATTTTGAAAAGCTGTCAGAAATCTCATTAGTCTTCTGTGCTTTTTCTAAACAGAAAGATTTCACAATAGAGGCAAATCACTGCTGGACTAACTACTTAACCCACCCAGAATGATGGGTTCTCATCACTTGGCAGAGACTCCCTGTGAAGGATGTGTAAGCCAAACATTAGGTCTTGGGCCTTGTTCAGAAATTACTGGATGACAGACCAATGCTTGTGAAACAGCTTATTTCTTTCTTTAAACTTCACTATAAACCAAATTAACAGCCGAATAATCTGTTCTAGGATCACAGAAGTGTCTCACTTAACTCTGCCATCACTGTGTGCTAGGCTGTGGTTTGGGCAGCTCTTACTGCACATGTGACAAAGTGATGGAAGGAAGGGCTGGTAAAAATGAGCCCCAATGTATTAGGCTCAAATGCAAAATGCAGGAATCATTGTTTCTCCCAGACAGTTCACTCCACGTGCTGCATCTCCTAACTTCTATGAATATTCTCATGTGTCACGGTAATCTGCCACTGTTTAGTTGAATAAGAAAACAAAATGAGAATTTTTATTCAAAATTTGTTTCATATCTGGTTTCTTTCTCTCTTTCAGGTGTCCTTATTAGGCAGTCACAGAATCAAGTTGACACTTTTCATGTTTTAGTGTGTTCACACCCTTTGATGTAGTTCAATGTACTCACATCAGAACAGTCACTTCTCTCTTTTATGTAGATTATTAAGCAGCAAAGGTGGTTTCACAATTTAATGCCAAAATAGGGGTAATTTTTAAAGTAATCAAACTGTATGGAATGAGGATTGAAAAAAATTCAGTTGTTGGGATTGACAGTTCTACATCAATATTGCACATTCACAATGTTGACTACATATTAACCACTAGCCACCCTTTGTGTTACAAAGTTTTTGCAGCCACCTGCTCTAACAGTCAAATGTAAGAATTCTGTGAGTTCCTAATCTTTACCAGTTTCAGAGAATCTGAAAGGGTAAAGGGTTGGAAGGGACCCCTGGACATCATTTAGCCCAATCCCCCTGCCAAGGGAGGCAGTTTGTTCCACAAATAAAGAGAACAGAAAAATTAACACTATATGTACCATTTCAAAAATTGTCACGTGACTGCATTCAAACAGATATGAAGAAATGTATATCAAAGTCTTCATGGTTTTTTTTGTGGTTGGTCTCTGTTTTTCAGCTATCAAACAAATAATTATTATTGGCAGTGTATTTGGAATAGTCGGTCTTGCAGTCCTGGCACGTCTGGCTTATTTATGCAGAAAACAGAGGTAAGCCTTAATTGAACTGAAAACATAAATGAACCTCCTAAAGAAATAGCAACTGTTATGACCTTTTTAATAAAAATTTAATGATGACCACTGGCAACAAACTGCCAGTGTGCTACAGGTGAAACAAAGTGCAACTGATCTATACACACTAATCAGCTGTGTGTGCAACTGACTGGTGGAGAAAGAGGGCAGCATAGCAAATGAAAATGGTTCTACTTGGGAATACTGGCAGATTGAAATGGAGATATGGTTGATTTTCTGAACTTTGTTATCAACTGTTATAAAGTTTTAAGCCTTCTCTGTTCTAGTGTCCGCAAGGAACAGAATGTCTGATAAAATGGAATCGAAACTGAGTGAATGGAAACACAATGGGGTTACAGTCCTTGGAAAGAAGACTGTATGTGTGAGGAAGAACTAAATACTTCTGAATTTATCATTAAAAAAAACCAACACACCACCAAGCTAACAGAACACCACTATTGTTTTCCAGTATTTCATCAGCTTAAAGATGCTACATTCACTAGGAATTCAGCTCAAAGAAATAAGAATGTGGCATATTATGCTGTGGTATTAAAATTTATGTGCAAAGCCATGCTACTACATGGAGTCCTTTTTATATGTGTCACAAATGCCAAATGTCAGCATATTTTCCCCCTCAAAATCAACCTTACAGCTTTATATGATGGGAGCTTTTTGTATGCTAAAAGTGAGATGCATTCATACTGTGTACTGATACAATAGTTAAGGCCTACAAACTGTATTTTGTTTCTCCCCCTTTCAGAATAGCAAATTGTTCTCTCTCTGTATGGGTTGCTATTTGATTACACAGCAATGGTGTAAAGGGACTACAAGGACCTTTGTCCTCTCTCTATTCTCGACACAGCAACTTTATGTTTTTTGCCGTTAGCGTGGGGGTTTTTTTTTCTCTTGGTTGTTGCTTAGCAAAGCTGTACTGCCATTGCTAAAACGTCTCACAGGCCACGTAATAAAACTTTGGAGAAGTTTAGGCAATAGCCTGACATCACCACCTTGACACTTTGGTATCTTCAAGTAGAGTAAAAAAAACAAAACAAAACAAAAACAACAGAACCAAAACAAACCACAAACCCTATCTTTCTGCACGTGCATTCTCAGAAAGCAACGCTGCTCCTCCTCTTTCGGCTCCGGAGCCTGCTGGCTGCTGTGTTTGTGTTTGTGGCGCTGGGTGTGTGCTGCGCTGTAGGCGCGGGTGTCCCCTCACGTCCCCGTGTCCGTGGTCTCTGGGTCTCGGGTCTCTGGGCGTGGTGGGCGCTGTGTGCCTGGCTCTGTGCCTCTCCCTGCGACCCGGGGCCGGGACGCGGCCTACGGGGGACACGGGGGGCTCAGCGCCCGCGTTGCTTTCTGCCAGCGCTCCCTCAGCACGGCTGCACCGCCCGGTCACTTCTGTGGGGCGGGAGGTGCCTTCTCACTTTTAGAACGACGCCCCAGCTCGCAGCGTGCGGGGCTGGCACCTCGCCGCCCGCGGAGCCGCTCATGCCCGCGCCCCTCAGAAAGTTTGCAGCGTTCTCTCCCTGTGCCGTGTCCGCCCGCGCCTTCGCGGCTGCAGGACAGGAGAGCCGGGCTGCACCTGCGCACTCCCATCGGCTCTGACAGCCCCAGGGGCACCCAGCGGGCCGAGGGCGTGCGCGGGGCAGGGGCAGCGGCCGGCCGCGCTAGGCCACGGCGCTGACGGGCTCTTGCCCGACCTCTTCCGCGGCCGCAGCGGGACACTGGGTACGAGGGGAGTGACGAGAGCGAGACTTGGGTCGCTGCTGGGATGGAGGAGTTTGTGTGTTTGTGTGGGGAGGCGTCCCGGCCTGCGAGGAGGGCTCCGCGGGGCCGAAGCGCTGCCCCGGGGCGAACGCCGTCAGCCCGAACCTGCCGGTGTCAGAAGTGGAAGCGGCAGTTCTGCGGTCCCGCGCTGCAGCAGGTTGGGATGTCGGTCTCTATCCTTTCCTGTCACATGGCTGGTAATAGGATCCCTCATCTGCCACTCGGCACCTCGCCGGGGCGCACTTACAGGACACATGCTGTAGGGCCTCCGCTTCCCGCACTTTGCGCTCTTCCCGGCCGTCTGCCACCCCCGGAGAGCCGGGGCTGCCGCCTGCGAGCGCGGTGCGGCCCGGCGGCCGCTGCCTATGGAGCCTCCCGCCCTCGCCGCCGTCCTGGCCTTCTCCGGGCTGGCGCTGAGCTGCTGCCGCGAGCCCGTTCTCTCCGGTGAGTGACGCTCCGCGGGGAGCCGGGAGGGGGGCGCGTTTGGGGCTGCTCGCCGAGCTCCTCGCAGGGCTGAGCGGCGAGGGAGCCGGGCAGCCTCTCCCCGAGCTCCGCACACCCGCAGCTGGCGCGCAGCCTCCCGCGGAAGGGCTCTGCCGCCCGGCAGCGCCTCTTCGAGGTCGCGACGACGTCCCTTCCTGCTCGCCAGAGCGGTGCCGGGCTCGAAGCTGCTCGTGCAAACATGCTGCGGGTGTTTTTGCGTGGAGTTCGTGGGTATTTGAGGCTCTCTCTGTGCTTGCTGAACTGGGAGCTCGGAAACTGTATGAAAGCATGATGTGAGAGAAAGAAGAGCAGCACGTTTCTCTATAAAAGTGGTTCGATAGCTAGATCTGTGGAATGGAGGCTTGTAAAGCGAGAGGGGCGTGCGATTGTCTGTGTCACTGGGAAGGGAAACTATGGCAGCAGAGCCAGAGCTTGAAGAGTGGCCATCCTGCCTGGCCGCAGTGTGCTGCTCCAGCGCCCAGTCAAGCCTGGACTCCTCTGACCATTTAGGTTCTTGTTCAGCCAAAGAGTCTGGGAAGCCTGAAGCTTCACTTCCTAAGGTGATTTTTCACTTAAAATTTCTCTGCGCACTTTTGTCCTCATTTTAGTTGTTACTAGTGATTTCAAGTACTATGGTTCTCCTCTGGTAAACATTGGCCGTGCTTTGCAAGATCTGAAGTGGCAGTTCCAGATGATCACAGTGTCACAGCCATCAGATGTGTGGTCCTTCTGGATACGCTTTGTGTATTCTTAATTGCTGTTCCGTCTTCCAAAGTAGAGTTTGCTCTACTTCTTTTTGAATATATACTTGCTCTACTTCTTTTTGAACACATACTTGCTCATCCAGTTTTTGTAGATGTACCTAATTAGATATGGAAAACACTTACATAGACTTTTTCAGGGAATAAAAAACCTTTTACAAGGAAAAATTCTGGTAAACTTTACTTCTTCTCAGAAGTAAAACATGAGAGTATTTTCAGATAAGCATTTAGAGAGCTGCCTGGAGAAGGACCATGTCTAACAGTCCGTTCCCAGTACCATTAGGACGTGTTTGGTACACACAGTGGATACTCCTTCCTTTGCTTAGGCTGAAGAATGTTTGCTTGTAAGGTTTCAGAGCAGGACTGTGGACAGAACACTCCATGTGTAACCGTGTCTGTCACAGAGGGCTGCATGACAGCCAGTGGAGGATGTGGCCCAGTGTGAATGTTTGGCTGTTAAAGGGGACAGAAATGCCTGAGCACAAGCAGCTGGGGCAGGGGAAGAAGGGAATGGATTACAGAGACAATTATATATTGCCTCTGAATGAAGGTGTAGCAAAGGAGAATGGATCTAGAAAGTACTGCTGCCTATGTGTCTTCTGCTAAGGAATCTGGAAACAGTGCAAGTCTGCATTTCAACAACAACCTGTACTTTGTATGGCATGTACAGGGTCTGCAGAGTTCCTAATCTGCACAAGGTATACATCAGGATCTTCATTTTGACCCTTAATCCCACAGAACTGAAATGGCATCAGCTGTGTCGGGTTGCACTTGAAACTAGCAGAATTGTGAAATGACAAACATTACTGCTGCTTTTGGAAGGCAGTTTGTCATATGGTATGTTTTTAATGCATATTCCTCATTTTGGTTTTCTAATGCATGTCTTCAGGTTTTTGTGAAGTGCAGTCAAAATAAAGACTGCGTCACCATCATTTGCTAAGATAGGAGAGAAACTTCTGGAATTACGATATGAAGAATTACTCCAATTGTCAGAAATTAATTAATAACCATTTTTGCACGTACTACTATGCTACTTTTCACAGTAGCCGTGTGATGTCTAACAGTTTCTATTAATTCAAACACTGGCATTTCTGCATTCAATCCTTGGCATTTGTGTATTGAAACATTCAGCCATACATAATTTCTCGAGTGAATCAGAAATAAGAGATGTGTGAATAGATTACCTACCTTTAAAGGACTGATTGAATTTGGTGAGTTTAGTGTTACAAGGCCAACGAAATGGAAATGCCTTCAGCAAATGTTAGTTGTGGTGAACAAATGTTATTTTATATACTCAGTGCAAAAAGTTGTAATTTCTAGTTTCTGTATTTATAGCATTCATTTCATTTCCTCATCAGAAATGTATATGATTATCAATCTCTTTTTCCTTTCTCTGTTTTCTTTCCATTTAGCAATAATGAGTCACCACGTCCTTGGTTTTTTTCCCAGCTGAGTCTTTCCTTTGAGCTGTTATTCCAGCCTTCTCTTACAAACCTTGTATCTCTTGTCATCTTATTCTGCCTGTGCTTTGGTGATTCAGAGAAGCAGTTCTACTTGGTATGCCATAAGCAAGCATCATGGAAATACTTGAAAAAGCAATTCTTTTTTTTTTTTCTTCTTCTTCTTTTTAACTAGGCAGATAGGGGATGAAATAGTCAGACATTTCAGCATATCATGCTTGTACATGCATAGAGCATAACTCAAAATCCAGAGTTATGTGAATGGATTTAAGTAGGATGGAGCCAAAGAAGTGGGAGGGAGGCAGGGATTACATGCTGCCAGCTGCAAAATTTTCAATTTTGTCATATCACACCATAATGGTTGTGCAGTTGACCACTCCCTTCATCCACACAGTGGCTATGGTGCATCCTGATAAAATTGCCAAAGGGATTCAGTCTGCCACACTTGACAAGAGAACAACAGATTTAAAACTTCACAAAGAAAGAAAACAAATGGGTGTATTAAAGAACAGAAATTCTTATGGGGCCACATCACACATTCTTACTTCCAGTGATAAGGAATCACAAAACAAGCGTGTTTGCATCTTGTGGCTGAGGACCAGCCAGCAGCTGCAAAGCTCTGGCTAATACAGCGTTTTTGTATTGTACAAATAAAAAGAAAAAATAAAAAGGACAGAATGAATACTTTTAAGCATTTAGAAATAATGGGAACTGCCTCTTGTGCTCATAACCTCACTTGCCTGCTTCCAACATATTCCAGAAAAAGTCTGGCCAGTCAGATTTAAAAAAAAAAAAAAAAAAATGATGAAAAGTGATTAGCTGGACAATTAGAGTCAAAATTTCACAAGGATAGCAAGTTCACATATATGACAGCTCACACACTGCAAGGGAACACAAGTATCAACTCTGCATGTCTGTACATTTCCAGGAATGTACATTTTTACAAGACAGGCAGATGGTTCAGTCAAGGTTTGATCAAATCTCAGGTGGCAAAATTCAAGTATAATCAAATATTCACTGTGGCTACTCTCTGGCTTGGACCAATGCTAATTAAGTCTGTAATTCTGACCAGCAAAAATGATTGCATTTGAGGACAATTCAAAAATTATATGTGTATGTCTGTGTGTGTGTTTGCATGGATATGTAGAATGAACAAGATAAAAATTTTAAACAACATGTGGAGTGCCCCTGCATTGTAAAGGAAAAATTATCAACTAACCAAGTGCCCTCACATAGCATCACATTAAAACTTAAATGGTTTAACAAATGGGGAGTTGTTTTCTAGCAATTTTGAAAATTGCAGTTTCAAACAAAGATAATTCTTTTGTAATGGCTTTTCTTTGGCTTGTATCAACTGTTCTGTTGTGGGGGGTTTTTACTGTTACACAGCACAGGCACAGAAGCCTGATAGTTTGATGAGTGCTTGTATTGTATTAGTATGAATTGGAATAGAAATGTATTGAAATGTAAAAATACTGCACTATTTTTTTACTTGGGTAGATCTAAATCAGCCTTATACTTCCCAAAAGCATTTATTTTGCATCATAACATAATATGGAATGAGATTTGTTTTCCTGACCACTCGTATGATAGTATGCAAATTAACTTTTGGTTCAGTCGATAAAACTGCATCTTCAAAGAAAACCATTGCAATGCTAAAAATATTTTTAATAATGACCACAGAAGCCATATTTGTGTCTTTCATCTCCTGAAGCTTCTTCTGGTTTTAATCAGTGTTCCCACATGAAGAACTGTGGCAACCTATGATAATAGAATCCCTATTCACATCTCTAGGGAAACAAAAATGTTCTCATTTGAAGAAGGTGATGTGGTGTTTTGCCCCTTCCATCCGTGGGCCCCTGCCTCTTGTTACTGCCGGGGTATCTTGGCATCAGTTAAGTGGTTTCTGTCCTTTCCTCTGTGCATTACTTTCTCATTGAAGTGTTTCTGCTGTCTAATTATACCCTTTCAATCAAATTAGAGACTGCAGCATCTGGTTAGTGCCTGTAACTGTTGCCATCTGCACCTAGATACAGTGCTTTCATTTAAGGAGGAGTGCTTAAATTACAATCTCCAGCAAGAACTAGAGCAGTTTAGGTAGAATGGAAATGACTTAAAACTATTCTTAGAATACTATGCAAGCACATGCATCAAGCAACCCACACTGAGTCATTATCGGACCTGGCACCCTTGGTTTCATACCCTCATATTCTGCTTAAGCATTTTCCTGACTTTTCTAAAAGGCTGTAGGAAAAACAAATGAAAACCGAGCAGGCAGTTATACCATGTAAATTCAAGGAACCTTTAATTTTTGGTCCAACCCTACAGAACATTTAATTAGACCGCTGTAATGAAACCCACGATTTCAATAGCAGCCACTTTCATTTATCTTTCATTAATCTATGGATCTTTAAAAGAAAACCTTGCTTTTTGTTGGGCAGTAGGTGGTAGGATAATTTCTGGCTTGGGTAGGCTAGTTTCAGGTTGATAATTGTTGTCAGTCTCTCTGGACACTAGTCAATGCTCCAAGTAGCTTCCAAAACATTAAGCAAACAAAGTGGTTTCTTTTTTTTTTCTCTCCAGTGGTATAGGAAGAAGTTTGTCATTCTGAATTTTCAGTCTCAAAAGCTATGTACAGGCCTCAGACTTGGAAAGTACTCTAAGAAGTCATTTAAAACACCCTGAAACCTCCATCCCTTCAGTCTGCAATTTGTAGTGTCTCTAGATAGATGTCTTTGAGAAAATCATTGGAAGTCAGGGCAGACTCTGAAATGTCAGTGATTTATCATCAGTAAAAAAGTCAGGCTATTATAGTCTGCACTACCTTAATTTTTCAAATGATCCTAAAGTGGCGCCCATGTGGAGTGCAGGCAGCCATGCAGTCCCAAAGTAACAAAGGAAAATGATCACTGTAAGGTCCCTACATTGAAGAAGAAACCGACACAGATGGAAAGAATTCCTACAACAGCTGCTGTTTGATCTTCCAAATGTTGATCTGGCTCTAATAAAACTAATTGTGAACCTGTATCACACACTGAGTATTCACTTATAGTGGACAACATCCCTAGTCTAGTTTTGTGCTTTTTTGTTCTAGCAGTTGTCACTCAATACATACTTACGTAGTCTCAGCATTCATTTTAAAAAGTTACTTTTCTGTCAACCATCACACCTGATGTGTTGAAAACAAAACAGCCCTGACAACAAACTGCTGTCTGTGTTTTCTCACTAAGGCTCGTAAACATTTGCCTGAACAGCACCTGTTGGAACCTTACGTACTAGAACCACTGCAAAGGTTCTCTGATTAATTATCTCTGATTAATCTCTGATTAATTCTGTTTACAGACATCCCCATGAAACAGTAGGAGCGGCAGGGTCATTAGGCAGTTAATTGAGTGAAATCATCATGGGCACTGGTTCTAATCACAGATTTGACATAAGCCTCTACTTCAGACTATGTCTGAAACCCAGCTGACTAAGATCTTAGAACTGTGAGGTCACACACTTCTAGATTTGAGTGGTTCTTTCTTCATGTTCTCTCTGGAACCCTAGTGTTTTAACAGAGGTTTATAGCTGACAGGAGAGCTTGAGCCTTGTGCACATGAACAAAAACCACGTGGCAAATCTACCAAGCACAGTTGCATCCTGATGCCTTCTCGGAGGCTGTCAGCTGCAGTGTCCACAAGGTGTCTGTTCTTCCCTTGCTGTCTTTGCCACTGGGAGAGGACTTGGATACAGTGCAAGTTCTGTCATAGTTTACCATAGTCTTACAAAACTTTAAGGAATAAGGCTTGCTGAAGTTCATAGAACCGGTATTAATTTTCTCGAGTCACAGTTCTGATGTCACATTCCAAGTGAAGGGCTTCATAGCCTGAAGAATCATAGAAGTATCAGTCAGCCCAAGGCAGTTGGATCCAGTGAGTGCCACAACATAGGGAGGTGGTTGTTGCTGGTTGATTTACTCTTTTCCCCCTCCCTTCTACATAACCTACCAAGGAGAAATCAGGTGATTTGAGTAAACCAAAGAGTTTTACCGACAGTGTTCAGTCCAGTCTGTTCTGACTGTTTAATCTAGATGACCTCATATGAATTAGTTTTGTGCAGACAAATCCAGGTTACCTTTTTTTAAGCTCATCTTTTCACAGAATTAGGGCACTAGTGGTACAAGATGAAAAGTGGGGTGGAGATTCTAACCTCCTGTTCTCCAGAATCTCTTAGGACTTGGATTTGAAATAGAGAGGACAGTGGCCTTTCTGCAGACGAAACATGCACCTTCAGCACATTGGGAGTATTAATTTGATGGTGAAATCACTAAGGTAGTGTCTTGGCTGTCATGCAGCAAAATATGATGAAATCACTGCATGTGATAAACAGAAGAATTGAGTTGTTTACTGCCAAGATACTGAATATGCTGTAACTGTGCTACTAGGAATTTTACAGAAAACTGTACAAAATATATCTCAGCAGATCCCAAAGCTGACTGTTCAAGGTAAAAGAATGTAGGGTTTTGTCCTAGTTTCAGCTGGTAAAATTTTCTTCTTAGTAGCTGGTACAGTGCTGTGTTCTGTATTTAGTGTGAGAATAATGTTGATAACACACTGATTTTTTAGTTGTTGCCAACTAGTGCTTACTCTAAATCAAGGACTTCTCAGTTTCCCATGCTTAGCCAGTGAGCAGGTGCTCGAGAAGCCAGGAGGGAGCGTAGCAAGGACAACTGACCTGATTTTTTAAAATGCCAATATTTATTTGAAAAGATTGCACTCCCATGCTATGGCAAAACTACTATTAATCCTTAACAAAATCCACATGCCCTGTAGCACAAAAGGTTTTGTATTTCATTTGATAACAGCTGCTAAATTCCATGACTTAAAGTTTTCACTTCAGTGTTGCAGGGATAATCAATGATTTTGCGTGGTCTCTCACTGCCTCCCCTTTCCACATCCACATCTAAGCCAGGGGAGCTTTGTTACAACTCAGCTGGCACATTTCACCAAATCTCTTGATAGTATAAAGGAACACAGGAGGCACTGATACAGCTACCTATTGCCTTGGGAACAAAAAGCTGCAGCTAAGAGGAATGAAGAGACATCTGACTCTTCCTTTTGTTCTTAAAGTGCAGTGAAGTTTGAAGAAAATCAGTCAAAAAAAGCTGACATGAAAATGTAAGTCAGTCGCTACTGCATGTTAAAGCATGGGCCAGTCTTAGCAGATCCTAAAATGGACTGAAGTTAAGTTCAGTTTAGTTTGTGTGCCAGACTAAATTCAGGTATTGTAGCATTCCTTACATTTCTGAGTAGATGGAAATATATATTGCTTCTCATTTAGGAGTGAGAAGCAAAAAAAAAAGTGGCAGCACAAAGCTAATGTAGATATCTTTTCTGGATGTGTTTGTCATTTTTCACAAATTCTTTACACTGTGTATTATTTTATCTATTTTGATTACATTTTTCTCTTTTCTGCTAAATTCATCAGCTTATATTTTCAGCTATAACCTACAAAAGCTTTTATACTAACTGCAAAGCAAAAGAGGTATTGAAGAAAGTTGCAACACACTCGTGACCTTAAAGCGGTTTTTTTCATGTTTACACAAATATCTGTGGTGGCCTGAATACTGGAAACTGGAAAGATTTGCATTTTTAAGCAAATGTATGCAGCCCACCTGTGTTGCTAAGGCAGTCATGTAAATTACAGTAAGGAGGAGTATTGACCTGAAGCTTGTTTTGGTTAAATTATATAGCTTTCTGTCCACAGATGATAGCAGACTACATTAATGGCTGTGCAGACATCTCTTCTGTGTGCCTTCAGCAACAAAATTTCATTTAATAGAAATCCAAACTTGCCTAGGCATGAAAATGCACAGTGAAAGCACAAAACCATTGTCTTTCATCTGCTGTGTAACAGAACTCTGAAATAATTATTATAATTGTACCATTCTGATATTTGTGAGCCCAGACTAAACTAATTTCAGCGGCATGGTTTTAATAATACATTTTTCCTTCTTCTACAGTAGTTCTAAGTACAAAAACGGTGTACTGTTAATATCAGGATTAAGATGTGGGTGGGTTTTTTCTTTTCCTCTTCCAACTGCAGCCACACAGGTCTTTCTAGACTTGTTTTGTAAGTTAGATCTCATGAGGGACACCTGAGATCAGCACATACTTCAGAGCACTCTCCCACTCCCTCAGGGCAGTAGAACGTCTCTGCAGCTCTAATATGGTTTCTACAGAGAATGCTATCAGATGAAACAGGAGGTTTCACAGCCTGTAGTTAGCAGAAAGCATTTGTGAATTTCCCCAGTAATGCTGTCCAGTATGAATAAATGTTTAAAGCAGTGTAATGCAGCAGTTTCAATTCTGTCACGGACTGTTCTATTTTAATCCTTTTCTTAAATGAATACAAGGATGATAAATGTTAGCAAGTATTAATTATAAACAGGATGGACTTAGTTATGGTGCACTAATTATAATAACTGTTTTTGGAAGATAATCACAGAATGGTTGAGATCAAAGTGACCTCTTGAGGTCATCTTGTCCAACTGCTGTGCTCAAGCACAGTCACCTAAAGCAGGTTGTTCAGGACCATGTCCAGGTGGCTTTTGAATATCTCCAAGGATGGAGGTTCTACAGCCTTGCTGGGCAACGTGTTCCCATGCTTTGTCACACTCACATTGCATAATTTATTGAAAAATGTTTTGCAATTTCAGCAAAAGTAAAATTGTTCATGCATTTGAATATTTATTTGATCGGAAGATGTCCAGTGAGCGTGTCCATGCCCATGGCAGGGGGGTTGGAACCAGACGATCCTTCAGGTCCCTTTCAGCCCAGACCATTCTATGATTCTATGATTAACAAGACCCAGCAAAGCCAGGCAGCATGAATTTTGTAGTTCAGCTGAGAAGGGACTAATGTATTTAGTAACTAGAGAAATCATTCCCTACTTTGATTTCTAACTTGCTGAGTATTAGGAAGCTAGGAAAACAAACCTAAGTGGAAGAAAATATGAGTGAGGCAGAAGAATACTGATCCATACTTTCTAATCTGAAAGCATAAATGCTTTAGTAGCAAATCATGATTATATTCTACTGAAGGAGGTCCCTTTCTAAGGCAATTCAGTCCCTAAGAATTTTTCTAAATCAGAATGTAAATGTTGGTAAGATCTGTGCCTACAAAGTCTTTCACTTTATCAAGTCACAACTTTAGCTGGTGTGAGATTTTGTTTAATATGCTGGTAAGTGTCAGACTGGTAATGTCATATAATTTCATTTTTGGAAAATTAACAAGTTACAGAGTTGTGCTAATGAGTAAAACACAGGGAAAACAGTAAAAAAAGTATTATGCTTATTCAGAAAATGCATGTTTATTCAGAAAATGCATGGTAATTGTGTAAACCTCTCTTCAGACCTGTCTTATACATTGTTTATTAAAGTAATGACATCATAATCTCTTGAATAGAGGTTTGACTGAGAGAAATCTTAAATCCTAGCTAGCATCTTTAGCTGCCTAAACAATGCATTAAACCTGGTCTATTGGAGATGGGGTGGAGGGTGAGGGAAGAACAAGCACTAAACCTACATACATTCTTTCTTTTTTCATTTCTCTTTCTTCCCAGAATGCTATACAGCAAATGGGGCTGACTATCGTGGCACTCAGAACCAGACCTCCCAATATGCAGGGAAACCTTGTCTTTTTTGGAATGAGACCTTTGAGCATCCTTATAATACTGTGAAATATCCCAATGGGGAGGGAGGGCTTGGAGAGCATAACTACTGCAGGTAAGAAATACCACGTTGCTTTAACATTGCCTGTATCCAGTGTTACTTTAAGTACTTGACAGAAAATTAGGAAACTTCCTGTCATGCAGTGAAGAATGTCAGAACCATGTCTAACACTTTTTGGTTTATCCTGTAATTAGGACCCTGGATCTATGAGCACCATTAGTAGAAAAACTTTCTCAACCCAGCTCCCCCACTTCTTCAGCACCTTCCCTTATCATGTGTCCAGTCTGGAAGTTGGCATGACAGAGAAAGACTATAGATTACTTTAAAAAAATTATCCAAATCAGAAGTATAGCAGTGCAGCAAGTGTCTGGAGGAGTCTCTGGATGGTTTTTATCCTCCCACACAAGCCTGGTTCTGTTACACACTCTGTTTCCAAGTTTTGTGCTAAGGAAAGTTACGTAGTCACTAAAAATTCTAAGTGAGCATCAGTGAGTTAGAGTAGTTATTTGAATTCAGAAGCTCATCTGTCAGGGGTTACAATACCAGATTAAACCACAGCAGATGCACTTCTGTTTGCTTGCCTTCTAGAGAAGTCCTCCATAACTATGGATAGAACTTAGAACAAAACTTAAATAAGAACTTCAGAATTTAGCAGCCAAATCAGAACTTGAGTTCAGAGATGTTTGGGCTCTGCAGGCTTTTTTTCAGCTCTGTGTCTCAGTAGGCATACTAATACAGAGCTGTGTAAAATACAGTGGCCACTGAATTCTCTCTGATACAAACAGCAGAATCAAGAATGTAATTTTGATTGTTGCTGTGTGACAATATTCTAGACAGACTGTATATACAGAATCTTACTTTTGGCAGTCATTTCTGGTTAATATTTTGGTTAGTACAAAGTAAAACGTACAAGCTGCAAAAACATGTATAAGAAACTGAATGTTTATCCAGATATTCAAAAAACACTTGAGACTTGCTTTACCTAGCAAATGAGAACTTGGTAAGTGTTACAAGGAGCAAGAAGCCTTTAATCTGATATGTAAACCTGAGAAATCAATTACCAAACAGAGCTTTTTTACCTCAGTCTGCTAGGTATTAGATTATCCTCGTTGAGATGGAGTTTGACTGGAAGGTTAGGCATTTTCTTCCTTATGCTGTATCACTTGGCCTAGGAATATTCTGACAGGTGTATGGAATGACAGTCCTAACTAATGGATGACTTTTAAATTCACATTCTCTTGAAAGAAAGCTTGGAAAGTGAGTAAGAGTGCCAGAGTATATCTTTAGCATGCAAATGTTGTGGAGGCCTGTGATACAGCTGTTTTAGCTCTTTCTCTGGCATTCATCTGTTTGATGACAATGGACAAGTTGATCTTCCCTTCTCTCAGGCAGCACATACCTCACAAGGCTTTTTTAAGGCATAATACATTGCTTTGAGATTTGATTTTAGGGACAACATTTGAATAATTTTACACTTGCAGTATTAATCAGAAGCATGTTACCTCTCCATGGGTGGTCCTTACTTGGAATACTTTGTTTACTTCAAGACACCCTGTTAAGATGGCAATGCCTCATAACGTTCCACTCATTTCAACCATAACAAAATTACAAAGACTGAAATTTTTGGAGATTTTGAAAGACAGAGAGTTGTTTTCTAACTGTGTGCACTTCTGAGGTTCAAGACAAAGATTTCTAAAGACATTCATCACGTTTCTCTACAATTTCCTCGCATTTTTAAGGCATTTATATGTTGAGTGCCATTATCA
Source organism: Ifrita kowaldi (assembly GCA_013398055.1). Lineage (NCBI taxonomy): Eukaryota > Metazoa > Chordata > Aves > Passeriformes > Cinclosomatidae > Ifrita > Ifrita kowaldi. The sequence goes on from VZRS01000727.1 coordinate 442,703, forward strand.
TGATTCAATTCCAGACATACGGTTTCTGTCATGAAGATGTAAACGCAAAAATTCCTCTGGAAACAAGGGAAAATGGCTTAGTTCAAGTACAAGCTTTGCTTGGTTTTAGTCTTCTACTTTTTTTTAGCTACTGGAAGCTCTTACATTACACCTAAATTCCTAGCATAGCTAGTCTTAGACTTTCACTGTCCACTACCTCTACTAATCTGTTTGAAAGCCTAACTAGCAACATTTTAGTCATCTAAACTGAACTCAACTCACCAGTTGTTTTCAGCAGTCTGTTATTTGACCAAAAAAACGTCCACAGAATTTCTAAAATTGGATCTCCCACAAAAGAGTTGTTCATATGTGTAAATGACAACATGCAGCTGAGCTGACACTTCAGTAGGGTTGTGTCATTAATAGAATTTGTGCCAAAGTATGTGATAAAAAGATTGTAACTGGTCCTAGTTAAAAGAAAAGGTCATATTTCACCCTGACTGTCCAAAATAACAATTTATTCTCTTAAATAGTTCTTTACAACGTGAATAGCTTTTCAAAGTGTACATAGAAAAAACTTTAAATAACCTAATGACTAATTAGGTGTGCATTTGTAAGTGATGCTATTCAACAGCAAATAATTATAAAAATAGTGATCATCATCATCATGGACACATAAGGAATTAACCATTAATACAGAGAGATCACTGGAAAGGATTTAGTCAGTTTAATTGCAAGGAAAGAAAATAACTCTTTCCCAGAAGACTTTATCAGCTCAGTGTTTTATCACCACACATACAGAAACTTGGAGTCTGGACTATTTTGTACCAAGGCAAAAAATCAAGTTTATGAGTCTGTGGAACTGGTACACAGGGTGTGGCACAGAGAATCTTCCTCCCTGTCAGTACTGACCAGAAATAGCTGTGCACCTTTTAAACTTAGAGTAAAAAAAGGCTGCATTTTAGACATTACTAGCATCTTATGCTTGATGAATACTGTCATAACCAAAGCTATCTGAACTTCCTGGTAATGCAAAACTTTGCATTTTTCTCAGTAAACAAAGTCAGTGGGAGGTATTACAGCAAAAATAGTGATACTGTTGAAGGTTAATAAGATTAAATTTTTTTTGGTGGTTTTTGAAAAAAAATTGAATTTTGCTCACTATATTTCTCTTTCAGAAACCCTGATGGTGATGTCAGCCCATGGTGCTATATTGCAGAACACGAGGATGGAATATATTGGAAATACTGTGAGATTCCATCCTGCCGAAGTAAGAGCACCATGCAATTTTTTCAGGCCTGCATCTCAGTTGAACAGAGGTTGGCAGTTATACAACAGTGGGTAGTGATTTCCAAACAGAAACCAGGATAAGGCAAAACAGCTTATTTTCAGTTGCAGACTAAGCTATATTTTACACAGGTTTTTTAGAGTTAATGACAAGCTTACTGAATTGTTCCTTCACTGCTATCCTTTTCATCTTATCTCAGAATTACTGGATTATATTATTTACAAATAATACTGTATGACAGGGAATCACACAAAACTTTTTAAGTACTGCTAGTTCTTTGAATCCATAGAAATATATTGTTAATTTATTTAAATCTAGAGGATGAAAAAGAAAAGGAAAGTTCTTATAAGCTATATACATGTCCATCCATTGCAATTAGCTCATAAAATGAATTACATTAGTTTAGTGTGTAGTGCATCATACAGAGAATTGCTTGGAGGAAACAAAAGACAGCATGAGAGGACAAAGGGAAAAGGTGTGTGTGTGGTATATGGGAACTCTGGGCTAGAATTCTGTCTCTGGCAGGTGCAGATACTTAGCATTGCTGTGAAACTGCAACCTGGACTTTGATTTTTTTAAAATCAGATAATTCAGAAGCTACTCACGTGAAGGTTCTTTCCAGAATTTAATATTTTTAATGTATTCTATTTTTTACCGTGTTCACAATGTCATGATTTGTGTCAGTATGTTCCAAAATTTTCTTTCCCAAATCACAGTCTTTAAAATAGCCTAAATATTAAGAAATTCTAGTTTTGCATGCTAACAAGCAATCATAGCTACACATTTTAGTAAGTCTAATCATTAATGTCTTCACTTGCTTTCCTAACTTCTTCTGTGCAATTACCCTCTGTTTCTAAGGCATAACTTAGGTCTTCCCTGCCAAGCACCAGAGCAGGTGTCCATACATAGGCCCACATTCTATTGGAAGAAGTGTATTTCGTACTTGAAGTTCAGAAAACAAAACCAGACAAGAAAAATGGATCGAAAGTGATTTTTTTTTTTTTTTTTTTACTTTGTTCATAGTTTTGTTGTTTGGTGGGTTTTTTATGAATGTGAGTGATTCCCATCTTCAAGCTAGGCAAACAAATACATAATCTGTAAGACAGATGCCTTTTACCTAGACTTAAATACAGATTAAGGGGTCTAATTTAATGAACACAAAGTCATTCAACACTCTGATATTCATTGTTCAGAGGACATCTTACTCTTATTTTTCTAATATACCAGGCACGATTTAAGAAATCTGACCCTCCTAATTAAGAAATTTAACTTGGTCTAAAATGAAAGAATTTGCATTTTCTTTAAAGACCACAGATGTTAACAAATTATCTGGATATGGCACCAGGAAGAAAGCTGAAAGGCAAATTCTCTCCACTCCATTTGTTCCACACAAAGGATCCTTTTAAAACCAGCCTTGCTCGTTTTCTCTGTGGTGGGGAGCAGAGGATTTAAACTTGGACACTTACTTGCACAGATAATCCAGACTTATATTTACAAAATGTCCTTTTGACCAGTAGCAGCTGCTTCAAGCATTGCTCTGAAACTCGATACTAGAAAAAGGAATTGCAGCAATTTAGAGCAAACTGTACATTGCAAGCCCATCCAAATCTTAATACAAACCTCATGGTTTATGAAGCTGGGCAAGTAAAAAAAATCTTTTCTTCTTCACCAGACTTTCTGTTTTCAGTAAGCATGATGCTAAGTCATAAGACCATCAAAACTATCTTGTGAAGTGCACAATAAAAAACTTGAGTTTTGTGATGGAGCAAGAAAGCAATTGTGTAAAAAAATCCTACTTGAAAATTTTTAGAGAAAAAATTCTTACATAAGCTTATTTTCCTTAATGATATTTACTGCTAGAAAAGTATCTGGAGCATAAGTTACCTATTAACTGTGCCCACATGATACCATGGCAATGCCAAGAACATGCAGCATCTTGATTGCCTACAGAGATTTGCATGCAATGATTCATCATAACAATAATTAAGAATCTACAGTTAAGGATTTTTTCATTCTGGTGATGAATTGACACGATTGGATCGTGTGTCTCATCCCTAATGTTTATACATAATACTGCATGCTTCAGTCAGACGTGTTCTGCCATTCTGCCTATGTAAACAGGCTGTACAGCATTTAGCAGTGCTAGATGAAGGTGCATGAGCAGAATCACAGAAGACAGTGGTAGTTACTCCAGGGGGAGCTTAGCCTTCCCTTTTCTTCCTCTCTTCCTCTTCATGTCTGCTAAGCAGACTGGAATGGACACAAACAAAACAAAAGGCAAGGCAGCAGCTCCGAGTCCTGAGAGAACATGTGTGCCTCACATGGAGGGTTCAGAACTGAGTGCTTCAGATGGTTTGTTTGCAGTGTTGCAGCTATTCCTGACTTTTCTGGTCTCCCTGTTAATGAGGTTAGGTTGAAGTTCAAAGGAAATAACAACTTACACTCCCAAAATGTGAAAGAAAGAAAGGCTTGCTATACCCCTTAATTACATCTTCATGTTTATGACTCACACGACTCTCTCCCCATGAACAGATTTCATTACTGGAATCATATTTCCAGTGTACATGTGTGTAATGTAGTAAGTTTTACTGAAATATGGATGAAGTGTTAAATGGCAGGGCCAGGTAAGTTATACAGAGCTGTATGGAACACTGGAACAAGGACAGCTCAAACAATTTGTGCACACTGCCATTGCAAAAAGCAAGGAGGCTCTTCAAAGACAGCTAGATGAGCATAGCTGGAACATGGATTTGAGCTCAAAATGATTAATTCCATATTTTAATACATTTAATACGTGCCTTAACGTGTAAAATGTGGAAGCTGTGGTGTTTGCCAGGAACTCATTTAGTCAAATGCTGCTTGAAAGAAAAATAACATGCTTGTGCAAAAGAGGTGACCTTTTAAGCACAAGAGGACAAATAGATACAAATGGGTGAAGACAGTGTAATAGTGAAACATCACTGGTGAGCATGAACAGTAATCACAGAACACTGACTGCCTCATTTTTTGCCAAGTTTCTTTAGCAGGCTAAATATTAAGAGCAAAGAAGGTTAAAATATTGCTGGGACACCAAAGAGACTAATTAGTCTTAGGATGAATGCTTGATTTAGTAACAAAATTTAAGAAGTTTTCAAATTACTCAGTCAGGTTTCTTAGCATGTAACATACTGAAGTACTAATCCTCTGGAGCCAAGGTTGAAAGGTCTCACTAATAAAGCTACTTTAAAAAAAAATTAATTCAAAATCCCAGGTCTCTTAGGAAAATGGGCTACTTTGGATAAGTAGGAAGCTTTTTCAGGGCAGTGAAATCATGCACAATACAAAAAAGAATGAGCTGTCTCAGAGTTATCTGCCCAGCTGTACTCAGCTGGGGTGGGGCTGCAAATGGGGATTTCCAAAGGTATGTTAAATCAGGCTGTAACTTGAAGTCTCAGTACTTACATGAATGTTGCTGCAGGGCATATCAAAGCCATAACTCCATGCAAGTATTTATAATTGAAATTGTATTCTTAGAAAACAGAATTAATTTATGAGCAATATTTGAAGCAATGTTATGTCATTATTTATAATAAGTTTACTGAGTACTGTAATAACCAATGACTACATAAATAAAACACTCATACAGGTCTCTGACCACATCATGTCATACAGAGCTGTGGCAGTTAGGTGGACAAAAAGAATCCTTGTCAATCTGGCACAGGGATAAACCTTAACATAGAGCTAGAAACAGATTTAATTTCAAGTATGTGAGCAGATATGACAAGTGGCCAAGGGATAATTTTATGCCATTACCACAGCACTGTATTGTACTCCACATCCTCTCTGGGGGGTGGTCATGGCTAAATTCCAGTGCTTTGAAGAAAAGTGCAAAACCAAAAAAAAACCAACAGAGGACAAATTATGCACTGAAGGGGGAAAACTCTGATCTCCCATAGTGACCAAGGAGCCTTGAGATATTGTATTAATGTAAATAGATTTGGGGGGGGGTGTTAAAGTAATATTGCTCATTTTTAATCTCTTTGTAAGATACTTCAGATTCATATCAGAACTCAAGTTTTAAATATTAGGAAATTCCCTTATATAAGTATATAGTCCCTCCCATAAAACTTGCCAAACTCTATCCTGAAACAGTTTAGGTTCCCTTCTTCGAACACCCTGTTTTGAAAACTTCCAGAATGTCATTGTGTGGAAGATCAGACAGAAATCACTTTGTTTAATTTACATTTTCAGAATATGCATGCCAATAGCAAAAAAAAACCCAACCAATCCCCCTGAACCCACTTAATGCCTTGGGTTTTTTTAATTGCCTCTGTCTGGAGAAATGAACAAGGTATTTATCTTGCCTATTTTACTGCAGCTTACTGAAACCAGCTAGAGAGTCTTACAGGTATATTGCTGAGAAGATCCAATACTCTTTTGCCCCACCACTCATCCCTGGGCGTGTTTGGAAAATCTGACAGGAATCATACAGAGTATGAGTAACAAAGAGTAACAGTTCCCATGCTGCAAAATCCAGAGCAGAACACAGAGAGAGCTGCTGAGTAATCAGGTAGTGCATGAAGGGTCTGTGCCTTGGCTGTTCACAGGCACACCTTTACAGTGACTGTTGTGTGTTACTCTTGCCAGTGCCAGGAAATCTGGGGTGTTACAAGGACCATGGAGAGCCACCACCTTTGACTGGCACCAGTGAGACCTCCAATAAACTGACAATCCAAACATGCATCAGCTCCTGCCGAAGTCAACAATTTAAGGTGATTTCTTTGACATACATTTACAAAATGTTTTCGAAGACAAAAATGGCAACATGCCTAAAGCTCTCTATCATATTTCTCAAGTTCCCCATATTTTTTTTTAACCTTTGGGAGGTCTAAGGTTGCACTTCCACTCCGAGAGATCCAGCCTTGTCTCTGCATCCAGAGGAATCTGGACAAATGACTAATGAATAATGCCAGGAGAAAATAGGGTTGCTTACTGCAGTTGTGAGTGTCAGGGTGCCCTCCATTCCATCTTTCTCCCTGGTCTTAAGTAGCATCCTAACAGCCCAAACAAAAACAGCCTGTGGTGGTTCCTCTGACTAATTGTACTTCTCCAAAACACACACATTCTGTTGCCAGCTTTCTTGCTCAAACAACCTCTTGCTGTCACTCCTTCAAATACTATTCCTCCCTTCCTTATGCATCTTTGTTGTCAAAGTTTGCAGGCATGGAATCAGGTTATGCTTGTTTCTGTGGAAATAACCCTGACTACTGGAGATACGGGGAGGCAGCCAGTACAGAATGCAACAGTGTTTGCTTTGGAGACCATACTCAGCCTTGCGGTGGGGATGGCAGAGTCATTCTTTTTGACAGTAAGTATTGAAGCAGGCTCAGTTTTTCCCAAAGGAGAGGCCTCACATGTTCAGCAAATTAGGGAAAAGGCTCAAAAACAATGAGAACTGTTGCACACAAAACAGCAAAACACCTCCATTCAGTATAAAATAAAGCTGCTTTCCATTTCTGCATAACATTCTCATCCCTTAATAATGTGAAATGGCTCTTCCAAGAAGTGATGCTTGCTCGTGCTCCAGAGGTTCTCTCACTTTCCTCACAAGTGGTACTAAGTCAGCTATCAGAAGCAGCATGTCATAGGAAGACTCCCTAAGAATTGATCTTACTAGAGAGTAAAAAATTGTATGTGCATGTATGGGTATGCACTGTCAGTTGGTGGCATCTGAGTTGCTCTCTGGATTCACTGGTATTTAAGTTTGCACTGGGAATCTGGACAGTTATCAAGGAATACAACAATTTACTTGCATGTAAATAGTTTCTTATACAAAAAGTAGCAACAATCTTTTCTTTAGACTTTGTAAAAGTATCTTTTTCAAGTTACTTAGCGAAGGTAAGGTCAAATATTACTTGGGCAAGATGAAAAGACAGGATGCTTGGAGAGCACATATATATGACCACAGAGGTGACTAAGGTATTATAGGAGAGCAAAGAGATCTTGGATTGTTTAGCCTTGATAAAAGAACCTTTTCAGTTTGTAAAGCTGACTGCTGGGAGAGTGTAAAGATGAAGCCATCCTCTTCTCAGTGCTATCTAGTGAATAGACAAGAGGCAACAGGCACAAACTGAAATACAGGAAAATCCATTTAAACATAAAGAAAAACTTTTTTTCTTTTATGGTGAGGGTGACACTGGAACAGGTTTCCCAGAGAGGCTGAAGAGCCTCCATCCCTGGAGACTCAAAACACAACCAGATCCTGTCTCCTGCTTTCAGAAGGGGGATTTGACTAGACAATCTCCAGGGTCCCTTTCAACTTCACCTGTTCTGTGAAGATTTGTTTTTTCAATTTCATACAGCTGTGAAGGAATGTCAGTAATTAAGCAGTGAGAGTTAATAGTCACTAATCCACTTGCCTGCCTGATAGGGATGGAGTAGAAGCCCCTGAATCAGTGATTTACCTTTTATCCCATTTCTGCAGGGATGCACCAAAGGGGACATGGTTACATGCAAGGACAAGGGACAGCTGCAGTGTGCAAGATGATGCATAGGTGTCAGAGTAATGAGGCATAAGGGGAGTATTCCAAGCAAAGGCATCAAAGGCTGTGCTCCCAGTGCTGTGGGAGGGACAGAGCAGCTGCACAGACAGTGCATCCTGCTGGCCTAGCAACTCTGTACCTTCAAGTCACATTTAAGTATTAGAATCTACAGGGTGCTAAAACTTTGCAAACTTAATGTATTGCCTCTTTTTTTTTTTCTTTCTTTCCATTTTTCTCCCTTCCCTCTTGTTTTCACAGCCCTTATTGGTGCCTGTGGAGGGAATTACACTTCTGCTACAGCTGTGATCTATTCCCCAGATTTTCCTGACACATATGGCACAGGCAAAGTCTGTTATTGGACCATACAAGTTCCAGGAGCATCTCAAATCCACTTCAGCTTTGTCCTTTTTGAAATCAAGGATGCTACAGATATGGTGGAACTGCTGGATGGTTACACCTATCATGTTCTAGCTCGTTTTAATGGCAAGAACCGGCCTCCCCACACCTTTAACATCTCTTTGGATTTTGTCATTTTGTACTTTTTCTCAGATGACATCAATCAAGCCCAGGGATTTGCTATCAGGTATAGAGGTAAGAGGCTACCTTTGCTGATTCTACCTTTCAGTGAAGCATTTAATTCACACAGGAGATTTCTGAAGTGGCAACTAAAGAGCAAGTATTTTAGCTCTGATCTAACAGGTGTTCCATTTCTCCTGTTGCCACTACTCAGTGGGTGAAAGCTTTGCCAAAATTTCCCTCAGTTTAGAACACTTCAGTCAGCTACGCCATAAAAAGCAAAATACAGATTTTCAAAAATTCAATTCTATACCTTCCTGTCAAAACAGATTGGAAAATGACAAAGGGAAACAAAACAAAAACCCAGTAATCCATCTGCATGTTGGTTCATCTTGGCTCCTTCCAGCAGTCTATACCTCTCCAATGTAAAATCATCAAGAGAAAATGTTTGGTCCTTGAGTTGTACCTACTGTTACGATGAACAATTAACAATTTCCAGAAAAATTCTGAGAACCCCAACCTGGTGAAGTACAGGCTTTTTCTGGAATCAGATATAATTTGATTATTTGAGTTCTCTTAAGTAAACCAGAGAGCAGCATATCTGTTTACAAGCACAAAATGAAGTCCAATTACACCTGTTAAGAAATTGTTACTGTAATCATACTCTCATGTTTTCAGCTGTGAAGGACAATGTGCATCAAAACAAGATCCCAGTGAATCACACCCTTCCAGAGAGGACAAATGAACAAGCAAATCTCAGCATCAATGCAGCCCGCTCATCAAAGATACTCTATGTCATCACAACCAGCCCAAGCCATCCAACTAGCTCCATGCCTGGTAATGATACAATAAAATGTGGAAACAGGAAAAAACAATTTGCCAAAGGAAAATCTGGAGTCACTATTTCTTTTGCTGCCTCCTCCACGTTAGCAGATCCACTGTGCATCTTACTAACAGATGAATTTTCATTTAGTCTAATTAGCACTAACTGGGATTCTCTCATTACATTTCAAAACACTTGTCAGCCTAACTCAGAAATAGTGTGGGGATGGTGAGTTCTTGAGAATGAAAGCACATCAAAATACGTAAGTCAGAGCAGCCTCCTTATTGAAATCAGCTTCAGTGACCACTGCATGCCACAGAAGGGCACAAGTTGCTGAAAAAGGAGGAAACTTTTGTAGAGTCTAGAATAGCTTGAATGCTGGATGCATCCCTGTTACCCCAATTAACAAAAGCTTCATCAATAATACAAAGAGATTAGTAGACAAGTTAATGGGTTTAGGGGAGGTGTCACTGAGCACTGTCATGTGTCTAGAACCCACCTTCAGGACATGACTTAATTCAGGAAATTACTGAGCTGTAAATAACTGAAGGCTGGAAATGCACTCTTGGTGAATATCACTGTTAGTCTCCTATTGTTAAACCACCCTGGGCATCTGCTTTTATGTATCATTGAAGCTGGGCCCCCATGCCACTGTGGGCACACCCACAGTCCTGAAGCTGTCTTTTTAGGGAGGTGTCCTGCAAGGGAAAAAACCAGTTCCAACTGAAAGTTTTACAGTTTCTGCCAGCCTGCAGAAAATACTCGTAGGTTTAGGGCATCATCGAATTACAGATTTGAATAAAGCATCAGAAGGCTGTTTGTTTCTTTTGTGGAATATTCTTACTGTACAAACTGTAAATAAATGAATGTACTGAGAGCTCCTCCTCTTCTCTTTTGCAGAGTGGACAATATATAGTCTGACAGCACTGCTCATCCTAAGTGCTACAGCCATAATAGCCAAGATACTTCTGCACATTACCATGAGGTGAGTATGGAGCAAAACCAACCACAGAGAACCAAGATCTCAGCTCTGAACCAAACCTGGGCCTCCTGATAGTCAGATTGGCCATATTCAAAACCAAGTTAGTTATTACATATTTGTATCCTCATAAAAGATCCTAAATAAGCACATTTGTTAACTCTCCAGTCAGTTAGGGTTGCACTTGCTGCTAGAAGATCTCTTCTGCTCTTGATTTGACAAGATTGGTACTTTAGGAGGAAGAAGGAAAGAGGAAAATGGTATCAGACATCCAGATTTTGTGAGAAGAGGTCAAATTATGGTAATACTTTGCAGGGAAAAAATGAAAACCTCTACACTCATACCAAGTAAATTTTGTGTCCTCTAGATGGACACTCATTGAATGAAATGATGGTGAGTTATCAGCAAATCAGAATGTTGAATATTGTATTTACATAGCACAAACATGCTTAAATTTACAAGGAAATTAATTTGTATTACTAGCAACTATAATAACAACAACAAAACCAACTACAGTCTGTAGAGCCCTCTTAGCCTAATGTCACTGCTGTCTTAGGATGGCAACAGAATACCTAAATTCTCATTTGGTCAAGACAACAAGAAACGTTCCAAAACCCCACATTTTGCAGCAGGTAGAAAGAAAAAGTGTCACAGATGCAGTGGAAGCTGTGAGCATTCCCAGTGTAGAAGTACTGCAGACGTAACAATATCTTCCCTAACATGCTAACACAAGAGTGAATCACCTCTTGTTTCCTAGGTCACATCAGATTCCAGCTGCAGCTGAAACAGAAGACTGCAGTGATGTTACTACTGCTGGAGAGATCTGGAGTATATTTTACCAGCCATCCACATCCATATCCATCTTCAAGAAAAAGCTTCGAAATCAACAAGACGATTGCAACCCGCTGGTGGGAAACTGAAGTGTCTTTTATTTTGCAAGAATTGATCTTCTTAAAATCCAGGTGACTTGAGATTAATCTTCCTGTTTTCCTCCCAATCTCATACCTGTTTTCCAAAAAGTCCATTTCCAAAGGCCTTTGAGTGACTTTGCCTATCTGCTGTTCTCTTGGGTATACTAGTGACAACGGATTTAATTGCAGCAATAATTTTGAAATATCTGGTGCTCCTCAAGTCTGTAGTGCTGTTAAGTACTGCCTTTAAACCATTGCACTTAAAGTAGATGTAAAAACTCATAAAATTCAAAATGTTCTGTACCCCTGCCAAAGGTAACTGAAGGAGTATCTACAGGCTGAGGGCTTCTTGTGTCCCACTTGCCTGTACCCCTCTGTTACATCAGGCTACTTTAGTCCTCCTCATCTCAAGGCTGAAGACAGAGCTGGGTACTGATAACCTGCTTGGCTACCACAGCAAACAGAACTTACTTGATGTAAACACATCTAAATGGTACTATACAGTAAAATGGGAATCAAAGACTGGAAAAGCTGTCAGCCTGGTTGCTCAGTGCTGTGCTCTTTCTGCATTTTCTGTTTCCTAGTCTACAAGCAGAGATGCACACATAAAAAAATCAAATTCAGGAGGCCCCTAAAACGAGATTTGGCTGCAAATAGGCATTTTGATTGACTAATGCTCACCAGCTCCAGGCCTGCATGAGCATTGAAGCCTTTTAAATGACCATGTCTGACCCATCATTCACTGATGTTTATGATAATTTTGTTCATATTCATGGTGATCCTTTAAAAAAACTATTGTACTCCAGCCTGACACCCAGCATTCATCCTGGGTAGAAGCTTAGGGCTTCTTAAAGGATTGTCCAAAGCTACTGTAATCCACTGAATTTTTAACAGTGAGGCTAACTAACAAATTTTTATTCTGAAGCCACATGCAGTAATCTCAGCAGCCCAAACTATTTATGAAGTTTTAGGCTGCTATCACCAACTCACCTGTGCCAGGCTGTGCAGCTGAACACACATGGAACAGTTGCTTTGGTACTCACCTGTGAGGAGTGTCTCCTTGCCTGCAACATCAAAACTGAACTGAATTTTTAAGGTAATTGCCTTAATTGTCACAGAACTGAAACATGTGTGGGGTTCTGATCTCTGAACTATTTTCTCTTTGACTGCAACAGACAGCATTAACTATTTTTCTCTTTGGTAGACTGACTGTCCATCCACAATACTCAGATTTCGCATCCCACCACCACAAGTGGGAAACAAGTGATTCCAAGGGATCAGTAGTGAGTCTTTCAGCCTCAGCAAGTTCAGACCAGCAAGATACTTAGGAAAAACTGTCAGTGCAGAAGTCAGATATAATGACTGGCAAAGTGACAGTGGGCAGCTCCTCAAACTCAGAGGAGGTTCACTGAGAAGCATTAAACTACAGTAATTCTGGTTAAGTTTGAACATATACCAATGGTCTGCATATACCAGATATGCAGTCAGAGAACATCTATTAAGTGCCTCTGCAAAAGGTAACTAAGAAAAGAAAATCATCACTGAGTTTAAATTCATTCTCGTAAATTCATTCTGCCCTTGTGTTTTTTAACATAGAACTCCCTCCCCTTCATGAGGGCTACAGATTTCCTTGAAAAAACAGGGCATTGAAGAATTAAGCAGTGAAATATCGTGCCTTGCTCCCCATTGCAGATCTGGTCTCTTACCTGAACTGAATTCAGTCCAGCTCCATTTATGTACCACAGATGAGTGCTAGAGACAGCTGAACAATATCACAATGCATGCTTAAAAGAAACCAGACTTTACTAAGCCAGCAGTTATGGAATTGTATATATAAAAAATGGAATAGCATGGGAACATCTAGTACTTTCTTGCATGAGCGGCTGGAAAGAATACAGGAAAATATAATTACAGTATTAGCTAAAATGAAGACAGGACAAGTTGCAAAATGTGTCATCAAGTTGGACCAAAAACCATTGTCTGTTTCAGACCCAAGAAAAGTTCTGAAATTGCCTTTTTTTTGCAACGTGCTGTGTGGAGAAAGAGTTCACCTCAGAGCTTCATAGCAAAACAAAGTAGGTTGGTTCCTAAGCATCCTTAATATGGTGCACTAATAGGAAACCAGGCAGAGAGAATCAGTGTGGTGCCAGATCCTTAGGAGCTGCTATGAGCACACAGTGCTTATCACAAAGTGATGAAGCTTTCTTTGCTTGCCTCATCAAATGCAAGTTAAACATTTTGTCAGAGAGACATTAATAAAGCAGTTACCTAATGGTGACTGAAAAAACATCAGGAACACCCAGTGACAGACTGACACCTTCTACAGAAGGAAAAAATACAGAACTGTTACGCTTCCCTTCCTTAGTAAAGAATTTAATTTCACTATAATGTTAGAGAAAATCTCATTACAAACAACAACAAAGATGGATACTGCTAATGCAAAATCTAGAGACTTTAGGAAGTGAGATTTTGGCATCGGTCCCTTAGCTCCTCAACTATTTTTTAAATAAAATTATATTTCATAGGATTTTCATGGGGAACATTTATCAAATTTCTGTACAAAAGACCCATAAAACTAGCACTTACAGCAGATTAAATGGTCATGGCAACAATAAACATAACTATGCATAAGATATTAGACAGTGCATGGGTAATACACTGATAAAAGCATAGAAGAAATTATATTCCCCCCACCAAATCATTCAGATTGTCTGATTCTAGATAATTCTAGAGCTAGCAAACAGAGCAACAGATGGAAATTCATGGACAGGGTCCCTTAAATAGCACTTATTACTTTACAGGGCTGAGACCATGAAGAGCAGGTAGATCTCTGGTGTGGATTTTTTCAAAATGTGGTCTGGTCACTCACATTTCTAGTACAGACACTTCAGTATGGCCAAGATATGTGGTATCCATTAACATAGCATGTTTTGATCTTTGCTGTAAGGGTTTGGGGGAGAAAGAAGCAAAAAGTGTGACATGTGCAACTGTTGTAATGCCACAAAAGCAATGCCCCTGCTACACAGCCAGCTGGGAGCTGGCAGCTGGAGAGCAGGGACACCTCAGGATGTTGGTGTTTGCACCATTTTCTTCAACAAATTGGAAATAACTGCAGAAGAAGAATGGGTTTGGAATTGTATCTGAACAGCCTTCTCAGCTCCTGCCTAGCAGTCCCCTCAAGAGCCTGGACAGGCTGCAAATGTGACACTGGCTACAATGTCAAAAGCAACTGCTTTGACAACCAGATCATCATGAGGGGCTGCCTCCTCATATATACATGGATTTCAGCTCCTGCTCTGGTCCCCTCCTCAGTCTTGTGTTGGTGTGACCAGCTGTGTAGTGGTGCAATAAACTGATGAGGTCAAAAATTGCCACGGCTTTTTCTTCCCTGAGTTACTTTTTACAGAGCTGAGCTCTCTGATCTTGCTCATTGGGTGGCTGCACAGGGAGATGAGCTAAGAGCTCACCGAGTCCACAGCTAAGCAGACAGACAATAAGCCATAGGACAAGGACAGATGTCTGCCCCAGAAGCTGGGGCAGTGAGCACTTCTGCTTCTGGAACTGCCACAGCAGCGATTTGTGAGCCTGCTGCCTTCACACAGCACCCCAGTTCCACCAGCCTGCACTGCCTGTGGACCTCAGGTGGAAAGGGGCCAGCTGGACAAGTGCCTTCCCTCATTCAAAATCTACATTTAAAACTAGTTTAGTTTGTTGACTACATGATTTTATATGTATTTTTGTCTTAATGTTGTTATGTTGTGGGAAAACAGAGACTGTGTTATGTAAAAATGTGTGATGTGTTATCATAGTAATATATATTTGTATATGTATAGGAAATGCATTATTTAATACAGCATATTATGCTTGTATTTTGCTAACATTTTAGAGGAAAAAAAGATGTTAGTTTACACTCTGGGAAAAATAAATTTTCTATACACTGTAACCATAGGGATAAAAATGAAAGATACTTCTTTGGTATATATGATAGAAGGACATTGAGAATAGGGTAACTCAAACTCAGTTTTGTGACAGAATAGATGCTGATAAAACAATTGCTGTAAGAAACACTTTCCTCCTTTGAATCTCATTTCTGGCCTGTAATTGTATTAGACTGTTCATCAGATTCTGCAAATTCATGTGCATATGTTCTCTGGACAATTTTTACCATCAAACATGTAATCTGCTTTTTCAATCAAGCATTTACATAATCTTCTTTAGGACTTGTTTCTGCCAGATTTTCTACAGCCAGGACAATGCTGAGGAAGTTTATCACATTGCTCAGGCAGACAATCCAGTGGGATTGCAGAACTGAAGTCAATGTATTCCACCTCCCCCTGGCAGTAGTATAAATAGGAGATTTTTATGGATAGTCCTGGAAAATGGACTGAATCTGCAGCCTGGATGACTACAGGCCAAACACATCAGCAGACACATTGCTGCCACTGAATGAGCATAAGTAGCTATTCCACTTTCATCTTCTGCTTAATAAGCCTTCTCAGGCAGTGGGAAGGAACAGATTTTTCTAGTGCACCGCTTTGCCTAAAGGAAGGGTGAATTACAAAAACAACTCCTGACAAAAACTTGTCCAACTAGTTCTTACTACCTTGCAGCAGTATTTCACAATCTTCCAATGAAATACAGTTCACTGATAGTTTCACCTGAATATTGTTCTAGACATTTATGAACAATTCTGCTACCTTGAGAGTGAAAAATACTGTTGCCTTCAGCCCATACAATTTTTTCTGTGATATCCCCAATACACATACATTTCACACCACTCATACTTTCTCAGATTTACTGAGCACCTGTGCTTTGGGATGAAATTTGGCATTGTGAACTTCAGTCTCAAGACATTTTGCTACAAATCCAAAAGCTATCACATGAACCACATAAGGCTGTCAAGAAACCAGAATAAATCAAACTTGAGATGACTCACTGCTCAAGTATGTGCTGTGTTTATAACTGTTCACCCTGCATTCAGCAAGTGGTTGTAAATAATAGTTAAGAAAAAATAAATACAGTGTATTTGTGCAGGAGGAGTTCAGTTAGCATGGGTGAAGTGTAACATGTAGTAAATGTAACATGGAGTAAAGGAGGCAGAAATTGCTGCAGTTCACCAGCATATTACAAGAGCACTGCTTGCTATACAAGAATACAAGAGTATTAGAGCTGAGAATGATTACTTATATAAAGTATGATACTGCTCTGAGACACAATTTCAGAGGTAACAGCAAACTGAAAGTTTTCAGTTTACGTGTTTTCAGACTTTTAAAAAGAACTGTAACAGTTCTTTCAGCGTTTGCTTTACAAATTGCAGCAATGTGTAATGCTGTTTCCACTTTCTTGCAAGATTCATCTTTTCTCTCTAATTAATTCCTCCTGGCCAAAACAATGCTACAGTTTAAGAAACCTTCAGCAACCTTTTAGGCAAACACCAGAAAACCAGTGATAAATAACAAAACTGTCTCCAGCTTTTCATGTGAAGACTCATTTTTCTTTTAGAAACACAACTGTCACAGGGGACACGGGAGGTTACCCTGCTCTCCTTTCTTGCCATTCGGGTTATGAGGCTCTGGCACTTTGGTTCTTTCTGGGAACTGTTCCCTTCTTTTTTCCTGGTTGTTTCCTAAGCAGCAGTTTCATTCCCCATGAGAGAAACGTGTTCTTTATTCTGAAAGAGACACTTCTCTATGAAGCACTGAAGTCACAGGAGCAGGGCACTTTCACTGCAAGATAAAATATCTGGTTTCAGGTATGCTATTGTTTCCCTGGCCAGAGAATTAGGCCAAGCTGGCTCCACAGGGTATGAACATGGCCATCCTTTTAAGGGCATTTTTCTCTTCACACTACCCAAGCAACAACAAACGTTACCTAACAGCTGTCACAGGATTTGACAGATGCACATGATATTGCAGATAGTGTTACAGAAACACCAAGTGTTAAGATAATGTACAATCCATTAAGAATAGTCTGCTCCTGCTTGACTTTTTTTACCGTATCAAGGTTCTGTGGAGGTTTGTGGTGCCCCACAGGACTCTCTCATTTTGTCACAAATCTGTTCCTTAAACATCGAACCTGAAAAGTAAAAAGAACCTTCCCCTCCCCCACCCCCCCCAAGTATCAAAATGTTCATTTTGGATAGAAAATACTTACATTTAGTCGTTTTAAGAAAGCCACAACAAAGACCAGAGAGAATATCACACCCAGCTAAGCACCACATACACGTTCAGCCAGCAGCCCACCGCTGCCTTTCTCAGAGACAGAATATGGGCTCACTGATTATTCTGTGGGACGCCGAGGGTGGTGGTATGTCCTGTTCTCAAAAGCACAATCACCTAACAGTTTTCTTCAGAACAGGGAACAAGAAAACAGATCACCAGCAGCAATAGCAAACAGGGGGGATGGAGGGAGGGAAGAGAAGGGAGACTCAGATGTGACCCATCAACATACGCGTTAGCAGCCATCCTCGTACGCGGGGTTTATGCTATTTGTAAAAACAGTTGGTTCATGAGCTAATTTGCAGATAAAAGGCTTATCTTCAGTGATCTGTAATCACTGGCAGTTGCCAAGATTCTGTTCACTGAGCGAAAAAAGGGGCACCTACTTTAATTGGGAAGCACTTGCTCTTTTTGCTCTTTCATTATATTGTGCCTGTCTGTGCACACAGACCAGGCTTTTCCATCGTACCTGAGATCAGGATGGTAACTGGTCCTCATGCCACAAAGGCTCCCCTATAAAATGATTCTCCTCAACAGTCTGTCATCCCAAATGGAGTTTTCACATATGAAACAAGGGGTGGAGAGAAGTAAGGCTCATTTCTTGGCTAAATCCTGAGGTAATTGAATTACAGTGCATTAGAACATGGATGGGAGATGGGGAAAGTCCAGGGGGTTACAAGGTGAAAATCTTTGGGAAAAAGAAGAAACTGGAGAATCCTGGAAAAGACTCTGTGTATCACTGGATGGGAAATAAATAATACATGAAATAGCATAGATAAATACACATGTACATACACACATAGAGCCACACACCCCCAGGCTCCCCTCTTCTGGTGTCTGCATAAACATCTCTGATCAAATTGTGCTCTCTGCTGACAAAATGAGCAGCACAGTATTGATTTTCACTTAAGCTGGACCAGAGATTCCATGATCCAGGGCAAGGACCTGGATCTAGTGTGACTATTCAAGCTATGACTGACCCAGTTGTGTCCATCTGTATCATGCTGTCCCAAAACAATTTTATTTCAGGACAATAAATTACTTTTACCTGAAATTACACCAGAGTTAAGTTCCCCTGCCACAAGGAACAGGCAGGTTCCAAACATAAATGAGGATCTCTTTTAGCAGGTGTGGTACTTCTCATGTGCCTGGAGGGTTCAGGGGCTTGTGTGACACTTACCCCCCGCTGCCCCCCAGTAATCCGTGTGCTGTGTAAAGGCATATACATATCCACCTGTTATTTTAAAAAAGGAAGAAATGTTGTTTATTAGAGCTCATCTCAGTTTATCTAGGACTATACTTTGAGGAGAACAGCTATCTATGTCCTTTCCCCCAAAACAAGAAGGACAACTCCCACATGTATATGCAATAAAACTGTATTTTTTGTGTGGTTTTGCCTTTTTTTTTCTTTTAATACAGACATTTGTACACTTTCTTACAAAACTGCAAGTAACTACACTTCTCTTAAATCATTTTTGGTCGGCAAGTACTGTAAAATCTTTGTGTGCAATTATCATGTATTTACAGGGCCTCGTGTTAGTGATTTTCAATGATTATTACAATAATGTCACACACTCTCAACATAAGACATGGCTTAAGATAAATATATTAGTAAATAAATATTCTGAGAACATATTTCCATACATGAAATGTGCTGCTATACATATACAGAATATATACAAGATGCTTTCTAGCTTTTAAAACATTTTTAAAAATGGTAATGAAGGAGAAAGAGCCCTTTGACCATATTACAAATCTTTACAGCAAATTTTATACAAAACAATTTTAAGTGCTATAAGACAATTTTAATTAAAAACATTTTAAATAGTGCCTCATGAGCCAAACACAATGACAACTGTTCATGTAAGTAGTAGAAAGGCATTTTGTTATAAAAACCATCTATCATGGCCAGCTAGCCTGTAAGTCTGCACTGGACATAGAGTTTTGTGTTAAATGTCAAACCCAGCACAGAAAGCGGGTGTAGGGGGTCTGTGGTATGGCCTGCAGAGATTTGTACCAGCACAGATTTCCCCAGTGTGTATGGGACCAGTACATCCGGGATCACTGTGAGCCAGAATATTCAAATCTCTTTAAGAACCACGGTTTACCACAACATGCTGTATAGTTACAGACTACAATGTATCTTAGGTGGCCTTTACAGTGCCTCACAAAACACCAAGCAGAATAACCAAGCTAGTATACCATAGCTTCTAAAATGCATTTCTTTTTTAGTGGAGGAAGGGAAGGGTAAGACTTAAAAAGTTTTTTTAAAAATTCCAAAAATCACAAACCTTTAGAGTTTATTCTCCCAACACATACCACTTACTTCAGTCATTCAGAGAATGAGTAAGTTTTTAATAAGCTTTGTACACACAAAATGTGTTTATTGAAGTTTTTCTTTTAATCTTATACCCAGATATTGCCTTGTATTAATTCTCTGAACAGCTGAATTTTGGTGCTTGTTGATTGAAAAGATGTAACGTGAATTCCTTTAGATGGAACTTTTTCCCCTAACTTACTGGGTACAAAAGCAAAAGGAAATACACAAATGTATTTGTTATTTCTTAGATGTTTCCTTCTTTTAAAATAGTTCATTTGGGACTACAGAGAATACAAGTTAGCTTTGCTGGGTCTCACAACCAGCCCAGTGCTGTCAAGGACATTGCTTTGGCAGAATATGAAGTGTACATCTCTATTTCATGTCTTTGAAGTATCTGCAAAGTGTACTGAACTTAGGACAGATCTTTTCAGAAGACTGGCACTGTGGGCATTAAATATTTAGTTTCCCTTTAGAAGAATTCCTGCTGTGAATACACCACAGGATGACACTGTGTCCTCAGGCACATGCAGCATGACAGGCAATTTAACCCATGCTATGGTAGCCTCTTACTCAGAAGCTGCTGTTTCCACAGGAAACAATTGCTATCAGAAGTGACGACATAAATTATCTCATGATAACAAACATCCCCACTAGGACAAGAACAAGAACAAAAGTATGTGCCCAGGCTAATGGGGTACAGAGGGCACTCTGTACACAAGACAAAAATGAAGCACAACTGGCTGGGCCCAAGAAACCTTTAAAAGAGATCAATCTATGGAAGCTACATCAAGCACAGCAAAGAAAACAATGATTAAACCAAGTCCCTCACTTTCCCACATGCACAAAAGGTGACAAGCACTGCTTCCCTTAGGCATGCTTGCAGCCTGTAAGGAAACAAGAAACCCTGTTTCCAAAATGAGCCAGCAAAGCTGCAAGCACACTGCAAGCTCTGTTTTCCTGCACATGCCAGCATTCCTCACATCCGTAACAGCGACTACAGGTGCCTGAAAAACTTCCTATGGAAGGAAAAGTTCATTACCTACAAAGGTAACAGCCTTTCTAAGCACTTTGTTCTAGCATCTGCTTGAGGGAGAGGTCCCCAGCATTCTTCACTGGTCAGAAGATACAATGAGGTCCATGGTTCAAAGACAGGAGTGAGGATGAGAACATTCTGAGCTATCAGTTTCCTTACCCCCACTCTGTTGAAACTAATCATAATGGCAGGACACCTTCCTAGCCAAACCATCAGAGCAGCATGAAAGGGGGGAGAAGGGAAGGGGAGAAAGGAGACAGTCCAATGCTTTACCTCCCTCAAAATCGCTCACATAACTTGCTGGCTGCTAGGATTTGCTACTGGGATTAGTCAGTATCTGAGCATCCATTTAGCAGCTGTATCCCGCTGGACTACTATATTTCAAGGTGCTATCTGGTTTCTAAGGCAGGTGTAGCCCTGAGCTTATCAAAGGCTGGACTCCTTCAAGTAGGAGATAACAGCATCTACACATAGCCTGGCTTATTTAACACACTGTGTTACCTCTCAGCAAGAGGTCACTTCTAAAAAGAAAATATAAATAACACTTTGTCATTAATATAGAAATGGCACTAGAGCTCAGAAATGCTCCACACCATGTCCCCACATGGGCTTTGCACACAAATCAAGGCCAGAAGGCTTCAGGCAGGAGGGACAAAGGAGACAATCAAACTGATGTGAACACAGAGGAAGTAGGGGAGGGACTTCTCCACATTACCACTTTTGTGTGTTTGTCAAAGCTTAAAAAAAAATTAAGTCCATGAGAATTTGGGAGTCTCTGATAAGCTCCACTTCTCCAGCTGGGATCATCTGGACAGGTCTAGTCACTGATTTGGCTTCTCTCCAAGGGATGAGATCCAGCACCTGAAGGATAAACAAAACTGAGCAACATTGCATCTAGAACATTGCACACAGTTTTGGGCCCCCAGAACAAGACACTCACTGACTGGAGTTTAGCAGAGAGCCAAAATGCTCAGAGGGCTGGAGCACTTTGTGTGAAGAGGCTGGGGGATTTGGGTTGTTCAGCCTGCAGTAAAGGCATCTCTAGCAGCTTTGCAATACCTACATGGAGGTTGTCCCAGTGATGGAACCACAGTCTTCACAGACACGCATTCTGAACAAGAGGTGAGGAAGTGAAGTTGAAGTATGAGATCTTCAGACTGGATATAAGGAAAATCTTTTGACCATACTGGCAATCAAGCACAGGCACGGAAGTCCAGAAAGGGACTGCACTCTGTGTCCCTGAAGGTTTATCCAATCTGACAAACTTGGTCTGGTCTCAGAGCTGGCCCTGCTCTGAGCAGGGGGTTGGACTACATGACAGCCTGAGGTCCCTTCCAACCTAGGGTACCTTGTGATTCTATGAACACCCTTTAAAATAACCCTGCCAAGGCAGGTAAGAAATATACTCTTCTTTCTGTAAATGGTTATTTTTTCCCCCTTGTCTATGTCCACAGCAGAGACTTTCCCACATATTCTTCTATGGCAATTCCAAGATTTTCACTTTTTTTTAAAAACACCCCTCAACGTGTCTGTCGTCTCTCACGGTGGCCTTGCCTACTCAGGCAACTCGCCACAGCTGCCATGACTAGCAGTGTCCCTTGCTGTGGGAACTCTAATGGGGGCCTCTCCCCACAAAGGATGAGCATGCAAGCTTTTATAGGGTTAGATAGTAGACAATCATCTTCTCTTCCTCCAGCTGTGACCAAATGAGCACAGGTAACCAGAGAATAATACTTTGGGGTGAATGGTTAGTCAGTAACTGCTCTTATGCAAAGGATGGAGTAACCTTTATGGCTGCAGGTACCTAGGTAGCCGGCAGCATTTCATACACTAAGACAGAAAGGTCAGAAAGTAATCAAAAAAAGCACATATATTACCTGTGGCCTTTGTGGTCGTCACAAGCTTCTGGGAGTTCAGAGTGGGACTGGGAAAGGGCATTCCAGTTTCCTCCTCCTGAGAGTAGTTCTGCCGCAGGAATGATGTTGCCTCATAGCACACCTCCCTCTCGACCTGTACCTCTCCAATACCTTGACAGTGCAGGTAAGTGTCTAGCTCAGGTGTTCCATCCCAGGAGCTACAGCCTCCTATGTGGGTCCCTTGGTGCTCTGTCGGTAGAATCAGCTCACAGTCTCTGTCTTCAGGAATTATGGGAATGCGTTGACCCAGATCACATACACCCTTGCAACAGTTTGGCAAGGTGTCATCAGGAAGTGTGTACTGCACATTCACTGCATAGTCTTCTGTATAGCAGCCACCACCTCCACTGCCACTGTTGCTACTACAGGCTACCTGCTTCTCTTCATAGAAGCAGCAGGGCAACCCCTCATATTTTACCCCATCTGTCCTATGTAAGTGGTCTGAGTTAATACTGTACAAGCCTGGGGTGTTCCCTGACTGTGGTTCAATTCCTTGGCCACATGTCCCCCACAGTGGAGAGCTAAGGAAGAGTGCACTACAGTCAGCTGTCCCATTGCTAGGCTCCAGGGCAGAGTGCTGGAATTCAAAGCAGCATGCGCATGCTTGCTCCGAAATTGACCCTGCTAGCTCTGGATTCTTCCAGTTCCTTTTAACATCCAAGGCAGCACCAGGAGTGGCCTCAGGTCCTCCCTCTGAGGTAGTGCCATTTGGATCCCTGTGCTCTAGTGAGGAATTACTGCTATAGTTCATATCCATGCTGCAGTTAGACAGTTGGTCCCCTGAGGAAGAAGCTGGCATGGGCCGGCAGTCAGCACCCACCATACTGTGACTGTGAGCTGGAAGCTCGTCCTGGTGGGGGCCCTCCAAGAGAACAATTGCACCCCTGTTTGCACCACCAACCTCACCCACTCGGCAAGGGCTCCTACTGCGGTAAACGTACGGGTCATAGTCACTGCTCAAAGAGCTGCGGAAGGTGGAGCAGCTCCCGTAAACCCCCTGGTTACTGACCTCTGTGCAGTCAACCATGGAATCACTGGAGGAGCAGTGGCACTGACCAGAACTGCTGCTGCTGCTGTCACTCCCAGGGCAGTCAGCCAAATATCCACTGCACACTGAACGATGACCATGATAGCAGCTAAAGCTGGAGGTACTGCCACTCTCCAAGCGGGATGAGGGCATTACATGTACCACAGGAGGGAAAAGCATGCTGCTACCAGGCTGAAAGGCACGGGAAGGACCCTTTGAGGAAATGCCAGCTGGAAGCTGTCCATCTTGCTCAGGGTAACTAAGGCCTTGGAAGTAGTAGTGCTGATACATGGTCTCGTATCGGGAAAAGCACGCTGCTTTGGAAAAGTTGCGTCCACCAAACTTGGGTCGTCGGAAGTTGTGAGCTGGAGAGTAAGCCCTATGCTCCAGGCTACAGTGATGTGTGTTTAAAGCATGGTCCAAATGAATGGGCTGATAACTGCGAATGTAGGCTGGGGACGGGGCTTGGTAGAGGCTCTGTTCACCGTGTCGCTCGACTGTCAGTAACGTGATGGGGTTCCCGTGAGGGTCCATGCTTGTCCGAGTGGGATATGCTGTTATCTGGTTTGCTCTGTGCACTCGGCCCGGGTAATGGACAGGCAGAATCACCCTCTGCTGCCGGCTGCGTGCTGGGTTGATGGATTCCAGACAGATTGGAGCTGCGTTTCCCTTCTTCTGTTCTGCATGAGAGAAATAATAATGGAGAAGTAGAACTAGCAGGGAATAAAAGGGAAATACTTTATGCAAGAAAGAAAGCTATTTTGTTTTCCATGTCATTACATTATGCACCAATTTTTACACAGAAGAAAATAAGAACAAAACAAAACTCAAAAGCATCTAGAAGACCTTGAAACACTCAAATGTATTTGCTTAAAAAGCAAAATAAGTGAATTTATTTCAGATACTTTTCTCATATATACAAAATCTCCTGCTTACATCTTGCAGAGGCTGAGAGAGGCTGGAAGTCATTGCTCAAATTTTCACTTTACACATTTTTACATAAATGCACAGTGCCAGAAAACTTTCTTAACACAGAGGAAATGAAAGCGGGAAGAGGGCAACTAAGGGAAACCAGGTTCCAAGTTAGAACACCATGGAAAAATAAAAGCCCATACATTGTATTCTTTATAATTCCCAAGGAAAAATATATCCCTCTTCTCCATGTGTCCTTGCACTCAGGGCTGCACAACACTGCCCTCAGCTGGGCATCATCCCCCCCCCACGGTCATGCCAGGGGCACTCAGCTGTTCTCAAAGAGTTTAGGGCTAACTGTATTTCTAGGGCTGTGTTACAATAAGGACTGAGAGCTCCATGGAGATTCACAAAAAGGCACACTTTTTATTTCATCTTGTAAGCTGTCTGAAATGAACAACACACCAGAGCATCCACACTGCAGCACTTACCTATGATGTTATGGCGGCAGTGAGGGCAGGTGTGATGCTGCAGCAGCCAAGGATCCACACATTTCTTATGGAATCGGTGAGTGCAAGGAATGACCCGCAGTTCCTACAGGAACAGATGAAGGACCATGAAAAAGTACTTCTTCCTAACAAGTGAATTTTTCACAGCTTGCTCCTAGTTTTTTCAACCCATCTACTAAATGGAGCAATTCCTAGCCTAGAAGTGCTAGGGAGGAAAAAAATGGCAACAAGACAACCAAGAGCACAACAGCTAGTGATCAGCTGTGTCTAAAAGAATAGTCTGCAGGCACCTTAGAACTCCATGCAGATATAGGACATTTCTTTAGGACACGTTTTGCTGTATGTCCCTATGACCCAACACCTTGAAGAAGGCCGTCACTTAAGTTTTCCTTAATATATTAAATGAACTTTAAAAAAAAAAATCAAGAGTAATGATGCACCTTTCCTACAATTATTTGCAATGGAAAACACTCAGGGAAAAGCAAAACCAACAGTGTATATGATACTGTTCCCCCTGCCCAGGATTCTCATCTTTCAGCTATGATCTGTTTACAGGGTTTCCTGAGCCTGACAGATATCTACCAGTTCAGAAACCTGCAATGAATCTTTCTTCCAAGTACTGCTCATGTCTCCCCATGAGCTTAGGTTTTCAATTTCTAACTTGCTTTGGCACAAAGTTCCACAGGGCTACTACCTCCTGGTGGAGAAACACCACATGACTTTCTATTCCCTCTGTTCCCAAGAAATCTACGTCTAAAGAGTCCTTGCCCACTCAAATTTTTTTTTTCCACAGAAATCGTTCAAAATATTTGATCATTTTATGACTATCCTTTTCTGAAGCACCTTCATTTCCATTCCATATCTTTTGTAAAGTGAGGTCAGAAGTACACAGTACTCAAAGTGAGAACATGACTAAACTTACACTGTGGTGTAATTTGATTTTCTGTTCAGTTCTCTAGACTTTCCCATCTCATTTCTAGTATCTGGTTTGCCTTTTTAACTGCCACAAAGCACCAATTTGCTTTCACAAAGCTACCTAAAGCATCAAGATCTTCTTCCTGAATAGCAATGCTCAGCTCCCAACCCATCCCTGATATATGTGAAGCTATTCCCTATGTCTATCACTTCATGCTCAAGCTCATGCCTAAATTTCCTCTCCACTCAGTTTTGTACAGCCCTTTTGAAGTCCCTGTCTACCTTCACTCTTGCTACTCTGAATAATTTCCCATCAACCAACTTTATTAACTTTCTATTTGCACCTTGCAGCACTCAAATATGCATCTGGTATTTTCTATTGCCTTACAAATTATTATTCTTTTATGAATCATTTCAAAATAAAATGTCCTCACATAATCTTTTTAATGGATGTTTATAGCTGTGAATATTGACTGCCTCTATTTCATTTATTTTAAGGAGCCCATTTTCTACTTCACCCTTTCATTGCTTCCTCTGGGTGGAACTGTCATGGACAGCAAGCCCTGACATTAATACAGTGATGGTAACTGAGGAGTCAAAAAACTGCTTCTGAAAGTTTGGACATCTCTTCCTTCTCCTCCTCTGGTTTCCCAGCAGTGCTGTGTACTTGACATTTTTAAGACAGGGTGCCATCAAATCTTGAAAAGCAAAACACTAAAGGTATCCCTTACCTCCAACAGAGAATCACCTTAGTGCATGACTTGTCAAAAATACCCAGAGAACCATCTGCTGAGGCAGCCCTGACTTCTTTGTGACTTGTTCTTCAGAAATGCAAGAACACTGGAGGTAGCGACTCGCAAATGGGATCCCTCACCGCTCACTTTGCAGCGTGGGTAATTTAGAGCTGCAGGATGCAGCTGAGGCCAAGCTGGCTGCTCAGTGTGATCAGACTGACAAGCAGCACCACCTCAGTACACAATGTACCCAACAGGCAGCCACGTACCACAGTGCTAAAACCACCTACATTCCCAGCCCGTGGTGAAGAAACCTTTCATCCTTTACCTCCCCATCAATGTACTTCTCCAAGCAGATGGCACAGTCAGAGGTGGAGCTGCTACTGAGTGTATCCAGTGCTCCACAGTTACTTTCTCGGTGTCCCTTACTTTTGGACTTAAACTTCCTGGTCTCCATTTTCTCCAGTGCTTGCACTGCAAGCCTGTTCATGGAATTCTACATGAGAAGAAAGAAAAAAAAAAGGAAAAAAGGAAAAAAAAAGCCAATGCTGCTGTGTAAGGGACTGGAGTGTAGTAGCAGAGAAACACCACCATAACATATCTTACAGATCATGTCAGGCCCAATGAAGTATAATTTCTTAAATTAAACAGAGAAGGCTAATTAGAATTCAGATCAGAAGCCTCATGAAAAGAATGTATGACACATGCAGAAGTGAGAATGATAAACTACTCTGAATTCGAACTGGGTGAAGGTGCTGACAAATGGGATACACTGCAACTGCTCAATTGATAGGCAGCAACTATTCAAGCCAACATACAAAACTTGGCCAGGAACTTTTATTTAAATGTCAGGATTGACTGTAATGCCCCAATATGCTCTTACCACCATATTATCTGGAGCAATACTTGAGAAAGGGATTAAAATGAAATGTTAAAAATTAGCTGTATAATTTCCTCCAGGGCAAACTCAAAAGTATGTCACCTGGAATTTCTCCTAACCAAACTTTTTACTTTGAAAACCTCTCCCATTTCAATAGATGTTATCCTACAGGAAAGATTTGCGATTTATTTTGGATCCTGATATCCTCTCCACAATACAGCAATAAGAGTCTGGACTTATTCAGAAGTATACCAGTGCTACTGGTAACCTGTGAGCAACCAGAGATGTTCTTTCTTCCCAATGGCTAAGTGGACTGCTTCTGTACCATTTTCATTTTAGGATTTAACTGACTGAACATCATGGGTCACTGCAAATCTCCTTTAAAGACATTTCCAAGCTCTTCCAAAGGAAGAGCATGGATAAAACCACACATGCATGGATAAAACCACAGAGCCACCAAGATGGCTATTGTAAGTCAGCATCCTGCATTTCCAAAAGCTGAAAGCACATTTTAGGACAAAGTAAGAGAAGCTAACTTTCAGCATTTGGTGAATATCCCATTACTGCTCTTACCTGACTACGTCGCTGTTTCAGTTTGATCTTGACAAGAAGAATGAGGCAAACAAGAGACACAACCACAAAGAAGGCCAGGAAAATTCCCATATCGAAGTACTCGGTGGGTTGCTTAAAAATTAAAACAAAAGTATTACTTTTCCTTCCTTTAGGTCACACTCAAATCTGTTGTTTCTTTCTCTTTTAATTTCTCAGGGGCCATTGCCAAATGTACACAGTCAGAATGGTAGAAGCCAAAGGACAGACTGTTGTGTTCATTAACTGCAATTCTATGAGACAAGTGCCACTGCAAGTGAACGGAAAACACAGAATATGAATCATGAGATGTCAGATTTACAGTCTCTGAACTGCAAAATCCAGGTTTTTTAACTGAGTGAATCACACCAACACAAATTTTTATAGCTTTTTGGGTTGCTTATGCATATAAGTGACTGAAAATCAACATTNCCAGAGAACCATCTGCTGAGGCAGCCCTGACTTCTTTGTGACTTGTTCTTCAGAAATGCAAGAACACTGGAGGTAGCGACTCGCAAATGGGATCCCTCACCGCTCACTTTGCAGCGTGGGTAATTTAGAGCTGCAGGATGCAGCTGAGGCCAAGCTGGCTGCTCAGTGTGATCAGACTGACAAGCAGCACCACCTCAGTACACAATGTACCCAACAGGCAGCCACGTACCACAGTGCTAAAACCACCTACATTCCCAGCCCGTGGTGAAGAAACCTTTCATCCTTTACCTCCCCATCAATGTACTTCTCCAAGCAGATGGCACAGTCAGAGGTGGAGCTGCTACTGAGTGTATCCAGTGCTCCACAGTTACTTTCTCGGTGTCCCTTACTTTTGGACTTAAACTTCCTGGTCTCCATTTTCTCCAGTGCTTGCACTGCAAGCCTGTTCATGGAATTCTACATGAGAAGAAAGAAAAAAAAAAAGAAAAAAGGAAAAAAAAAAGCCAATGCTGCTGTGTAAGGGACTGGAGTGTAGTAGCAGAGAAACACCACCATAACATATCTTACAGATCATGTCAGGCCCAATGAAGTATAATTTCTTAAATTAAACAGAGAAGGCTAATTAGAATTCAGATCAGAAGCCTCATGAAAAGAATGTATGACACATGCAGAAGTGAGAATGATAAACTACTCTGAATTCGAACTGGGTGAAGGTGCTGACAAATGGGATACACTGCAACTGCTCAATTGATAGGCAGCAACTATTCAAGCCAACATACAAAACTTGGCCAGGAACTTTTATTTAAATGTCAGGATTGACTGTAATGCCCCAATATGCTCTTACCACCATATTATCTGGAGCAATACTTGAGAAAGGGATTAAAATGAAATGTTAAAAATTAGCTGTATAATTTCCTCCAGGGCAAACTCAAAAGTATGTCACCTGGAATTTCTCCTAACCAAACTTTTTACTTTGAAAACCTCTCCCATTTCAATAGATGTTATCCTACAGGAAAGATTTGCGATTTATTTTGGATCCTGATATCCTCTCCACAATACAGCAATAAGAGTCTGGACTTATTCAGAAGTATACCAGTGCTACTGGTAACCTGTGAGCAACCAGAGATGTTCTTTCTTCCCAATGGCTAAGTGGACTGCTTCTGTACCATTTTCATTTTAGGATTTAACTGACTGAACATCATGGGTCACTGCAAATCTCCTTTAAAGACATTTCCAAGCTCTTCCAAAGGAAGAGCATGGATAAAACCACACATGCATGGATAAAACCACAGAGCCACCAAGATGGCTATTGTAAGTCAGCATCCTGCATTTCCAAAAGCTGAAAGCACATTTTAGGACAAAGTAAGAGAAGCTAACTTTCAGCATTTGGTGAATATCCCATTACTGCTCTTACCTGACTACGTCGCTGTTTCAGTTTGATCTTGACAAGAAGAATGAGGCAAACAAGAGACACAACCACAAAGAAGGCCAGGAAAATTCCCATATCGAAGTACTCGGTGGGTTGCTTAAAAATTAAAACAAAAGTATTACTTTTCCTTCCTTTAGGTCACACTCAAATCTGTTGTTTCTTTCTCTTTTAATTTCTCAGGGGCCATTGCCAAATGTACACAGTCAGAATGGTAGAAGCCAAAGGACAGACTGTTGTGTTCATTAACTGCAATTCTATGAGACAAGTGCCACTGCAAGTGAACGGAAAACACAGAATATGAATCATGAGATGTCAGATTTACAGTCTCTGAACTGCAAAATCCAGGTTTTTTAACTGAGTGAATCACACCAACACAAATTTTTATAGCTTTTTGGGTTGCTTATGCATATAAGTGACTGAAAATCAACATTTGAATTTTTAAAAAATGGCCTGCTTCTCAAATACATTTCTTATCAGAAGGATTCCATTAAAAAAAAAACCAAACCAAACCAAAAGGGTAACTGGGACATGGATGACCTTCTAGCTTTGTTCTTCTTCTGTCAACTGTATGTTAGAGAATGTTAGGGGAAAAAAAGTCTAGGAAAAGTATTTTATATTACAATTACAAATACCAGATAATCTCATTATAATCTCATAATTAATCCATGTTTAAAATACTACACAGAATTATTAGTTAACACAGGGCAGACCACCTTACAAAACTGAACCAGCAGGAGTGTGCAATAACTAAGTTACTTAATCAAGAAAAAGGAAAACATCTCTGTGAATTTTTCGTCCATTTCTGTACTCAAAAGTATCTTTCTGCAAAACAGGAGATGCCGCACTGTGGATTCTATGCTTACACCAGGTGCAGCTGCTTGTCCACAGTGCAGTTACTCAGTTTATTTAGGTCAACAGAATTTCACACATATTAATGCACGTAAGGGGCATCAAAACATCTTCACCCTCAGTGTACTGAGCAGGCCCTGTCTGCAGTAACAACAGCACTGTGATATCCAGAGAAAGGATCTGAAAGTCTCACCCGTGGGGGGCGATGCTGAATCCTGGCTCGTGCCACTTTCTGCTTGTTAACTATGTTCATTAGCTTGACAGCATCAGCACCTTTCACATACACCACTGGTCTCTTCAGAGGGTCCTCTGAGCCCTGGTTCAGCTAGAAAAAAAAAAAAATAGTCGGCTCAAAAGGCATGTTTTCAGGAAAACCACCTTTCTTCTGGACAACACAGAGAATGGTACAGGAATATGAATGTGGAACTGATTTCAAGCACCGATTCTCCTCTTCTAGCACAGACCTTTAGTTAAGTATTCCACAGAATTAAACCTGAATTCAACTTTTGACTTATGCTGTCTTTTTTTTTTTTGTGGACCAAAACTAAGATTAAGGATAAGCAAATGCTATTTCTGAATAGCAGCTTTAACTTAGCTGCATTATGTACCAGTGCATATATTAATACTGTAATGTTAAACCTCACAACGAAGAAGAATAAAAATCTGCACATTCCAGAAACCTTGTCCTTGCTACATTTTATCAATCTTTCAATTTCAACTTTGTAGTTACATGAATCACATAGAAATTTCTTCAGCTTTCTGAACAATCCCATAGAGTCCCGTCTTTCAGGCTCTTTGTACCTAGCCAAGTTAAGTTAGTAATTTCTGCTGTTTAACTCAACAAACTCATTCAAAATTACTTGAGTTCTAGCAACCACTAGACCTCTTGACTGCAGGATGGGGGGGCCTCAAAGACTAAAACATATGAGTAGACCACATAATTCACCCTGAAACTTCCTTTCAGGTCCAGCTACGTTTTGTAAGAAAGGCCAAATCATAGAAAGACTCAGAAAATAATGTGTGTGGGAAGGCATGTCATGAGCCCAACCTCCGGGGCAAGGCAGGGTCAACTATGACATCAAACCAGGCTGCTCAGGGCTTTATCCAGTCAGATGTTGAAAACCTTCAAGTGTGGAGAACGTGCAACTTCTCCAGCCAACAAATCCAGACCAACGATCTGCTAAATTATATACCAGAGAGGGTAATAACTAGACAAAAGAATTGTTCTGTTGCAAAATGTCACCAACACAATAAATTCATACCGCTTATTCTGACTTACAAGAAAAATACTAGTATAGAGGCTGGTTGATACAAAACAAGCAATGCACTGACAAGCAGATGGAAATGGTACAGGGGAAAGCAATGAAATGACAGGAATGTGAGCAAACAGAATAACAGTATCTTATGGCTGAGATTAATGTATCTGCATTGCTGACAACTACCTGTTAGTTCTGGCTGAACCATGTAGAAATTACCAGCTGATTGGTCTATCATCCTGATTAAATGATGATGACTCTACGTATGCTGACCAGATGATAACAGATTTCACTGAGACTTTTTATAACTGATTCTTCCTAGCATTCGATGGATTTTCTGAGAACACTGATCAAACTACTTTTAAGGCAGGTGTCTTGTGATGAGCTAAAAACTAGCTGAAGTATCCAGGGATCCTATGTGTCTACAAGCCTTGCTGGTCTAGGGCCAAATCCAATCACTGTCCTTCCACTCCCAGACACATATTCTCTCTGATGATTTCTTGTCTAAGAAAGAATCCACCCAATTCCTCAGCCACTTTTGCACATCGTCGGACTCTTGCTAAACATGGTGCTCTCGGTGCTGTTACTCGTCTCCAAATATGCAGAAGTAAAACTAAGGAACAAGTCAGACTTCAGAGAGCATTTCTAAAAACATAAGTTTCATTCTTAATTTACAGCAGAAGATACTCAGATCAATGGGAATAAACCCCACAAAATCTGTAGGCAAAGTCCTCTCATTTGGCATCTACCAAATTACCTGAGGACAATTCTTCTGGTCAGGCCTGCCTCCAATTTCTGTTCATTGACTGGCAGGAAGGATTGCCCTTCATAATATTCCACTCCTCCCATTCAAAGCAATCTCCCTTACTCGTTCTAGTGCTTGGTAACAAGCATACCTGAGAAAACTTCCTAAACAGCTCCCCTTAGTGTCTTAGGATATTTCCATCTGAACCAAAGATACTCCAGATTAACCTGTGTCAATTTTTCCTCCACTGCTGTCACTGTTCTCCACAATTCCATTATCAGTGCCAAAATGGTACTTATTTTAAAGATAAATTATGTAGCACCCCTGATCTTAAGGGTTCTGAAGACTTTAGATGAGAATCAAAATCCATTGAAAACAAGCGTCCAGAGCAGCATGAGAACAGAGCCAATCCAGTAACTGTTACTTTTCGAGTATGAAAGCTACATCCAGTCATTCCTCTCCTGTTTGCCAGTGTTTCCACAGGTTACTGCTCTTTCATCTAACAGAGCCTACTTTGTCAGCTACTGCTCTAAGCCACTAACCTTCTTCTATTTTATTGGTACACCCAAAATATTCAAACATCCACTAGACTCATTTCCCAGCTGTTGGGGACAGATGCACCCAGTTTATTGTTTATAATCAAGCAAGGAAAGCTGTTGTTGTTAGAGGGGAAAGAGCAAGAGACAGTAACTCAGCTTGCCAAGCCCAGAGCAAAGAGGCTGAAAGTAACCAGAAGCTGTAACACATTAAAAAATGGAAAAAGACAGATCACATCTTTGTGAAGATACTTTTCCTGTGCAGAAAAGGGGAAAAATATCCCTGTGAATGTTTTCATGATCAAGGCTGTAACTCTGATGCCCATGCAGACCACAGTACTCAAAGCATCCATTGCACAGGGTCTTCTGCATTCCTTTGTCCAACAGATGCTCATTTCAGAATTAAAGCCAGCTTTTTTAACATAAACATTGATGATCTCTCTTTTCCCCCAAGAAATACAGGCTGCACTTAAAAACCTTCAGCTCCGCTTGTTTCTGCTGTAACAGAAACAGCAGTTTTGTTTCAAGACAAAACAGAACTAAACCAAATGCAGACTATTTTTGTGCTTATGTTTCTTCACTGAAATAACTCAGAATTGGCTCAAGTATGTTGAAGCCTTTCATAGGGCTATTACCCCACCCACTTCAAATAAAAAGACGGAAGTTATAACAAGAGTCAGAAAAGAAGTAAAACCCTGCTTGTCCATGATATACATAGGCAGAAATTGTCAGCTGTAAATGAGAAAGAAATGGTTATAAGTTTTAAAAAGAAACTTGTTTAGAATCAGGTTTGAAAGTCATTTTGCAATCTCAAAAATAGCAGCTGTTCAACAACACTATTGATCACAGGCTGGATAGGGACAAATATCCTGTGTTTTGTACACAGAGCTGGGCAAAGAAAACCTCCTTGATTAGATAATGGGCCACAAAAAATTTGCCTCCATCCTCTTTCAAAACCTTAATCCCAGGCCTGGATTCTGGATTCTAGCAAAAGTTAGAAGAAAAATCTAACTCCCCAAAGTTTTCCCTTTCTACCAGGTTCCCGACACCTACATTGCTTCCTGCCTGGCATTGCTTCATACCTGATCAATGGCATCTGGGTTTTCAGAAACATCAAAGATGACCGCTGTGGCTCCTCGCTGTACTGCTCGTTTTGCCTGCAATAAGAAAGACAGCATCCTCAGTCCCACCCCAAAAGATAACTTAACTCAAAAATTACTCCCTCTCCTCATCTCCAGAGAGAAAACTCAACATTTTATGTTTCTGTGTAGTTAAAACAAATGACAGAACAATTACAAACACAGGAGTTCCTGAACCAGTATGGGATGTAGTTAAACTTCACTAAAACTTCTACACTGTCTCTGCTCCTTCCTTCTCAAACTCCTCTTTCAACAACCTTTTAAAGGAATTCAAATGAGATTCAGACCTTCTAAAGACTTTAAATACAATAACTTTTTTTTAAATTATGTTCTTTTCCCTCCATGTTACTTGGAAGTGCCATTAAAAACAATCTTCCCTGTGACTTCGGGTGGAGATAAGCTCACTAGTGTAGAAAGTTAAGGTGGACCAGGTTCTTTATAATTTTTCAGCATCATTCTCACAAACTAGGATATCACAACCTTTGCAAAATGTGCCTCAGAGAATACTGCTTTTTCTGACCATCAGAGGTCAGAACTACTGCATATGCCTCTTATGCTGATAAGATCAGACCTATGTAAGTGCACAGGTTTTCATCAAATACAGTCCAAACCTGGCGTTACCAACTGCACAGAGAAGGTATCAGAAGGTATTAAAATCCTCTGGGATAGAGAAAACAGTATTTTAACCACTGAGGCTAACACAGGGTTTTTTAACCCATTTCTGCCACTGTGCCTCTGTGTGTACTGTTCAAACGTTGCTCAATGACTCCACAAAGAAGACATTCCCAGTAACTTTTCAAAATCCTATTGCCTTTATGGACACAGAATGCAAGAAACTATTTCTCCAAGCAATGACAGCTATCACCATCACAGTACTACACAACAAGGCACTGGCCCTCCACAGAGACTAGCAGAACCTGAACTTACATTGAAATAAAAGAGAAACCAATAAAAGTAATAAACTATGAAGTATTACTCAGCATTTTCCAGGAAAAATGCTGACCAATACAGAGAAGTTGGTTTGAATACGGACAGGTCACTTTCTTTGCTCTATTCTCATATTTTGTTTTTATTTTAAATCAACAAGGCCCATCAGACCGCACATGAGGGAAACCAGCTCCCAAATGGGAGCTTTTTCTCAGCCCACCAGGTATTTGTCCCCTTTGAAGTCAGCACACCTGGTTAATGACTAAGAACTGTTGGGGAGGAAGAGTTGAAAGGAATCTACCACCCATCTCTCCGCTGCAGTAGCCCTGAGGTGAGGGCTCATCCAGGTTTCCCTAGAATGCACCCCTTACAGACACGCACTGCTTAAGGAACTGTTCAGGCTACTTAGATTCAGGATGATCAGTCAACAAGCGAGGCCCCTTGATCTCCGAAGAGATCGTTAAAGAGATTTTACAGATCAGTACTGATAAAAACTCCTTAATTGCGTGAATACGCTGAACGAGCAGCAAGCTTCCGCCACCAGGTGTTAAGAGACGAAAAGCACCGAGTCAAAAAATCGTGCTGCAGCGGGTAACAGCAAACGGGGGTGACCCGTGTGGCCCTTCTGCCAATTGCGGAGCTCGTTTCACTGCGGCCAAGCGCAGCTCCAGCCCGAGCCCTGCGAGGCTCCGGCCGCCCTCCCCCCGCAGCTCCCGCTCGTCCCGCCCGCGGCTCTGAGGGACGGGCGGCCCCGCACAGCGCCCCCCTGCGGCCGCAGCGCCGCGCCGGAAGTGCCGCCTGTCCCCGGCCGTGAAGGGGGAGAGGAAGGGGCCGGTGGCCGCGGGGAGAACGGGGAAACGCGGAGGTTTTATTCCTTGCAGGGGTTTAAATCCCGATCTCCAGGAAAAGGCGGTGCATTCGCTCCTGCGAAACTTCCCGGGCTGTGCCGGAGGCACTGGGGATCCCGGCCCTCCCTGCTCAAGGCGCCAGGTCCTACAGAGCCATGTCGGTACTCCGGTGCCGAGGCGTCCCCGCCGCCCCAAGCACTGCAGGGCACAGCCCGGGGGAGCCACGGCCCGCATGGCGAGGTGGGCACCAGCCCTCTGCAGCGGGCTCGGGGCTCCGGCTCCGCGGCTTGGCGGCGGCCCGTCCGAGCGGGCAGGCTCCGCTGGCCAGAGACCGAGGGCAGCCGCCCCTGCCTCAACCTCCCCCCGCCTCCAGCTCGGCCTTAAAACCGGGCTCTGTGGAGGGAGCACTAAGTGCGAGCAGGCGGGAGCCTGAGCAGAACACGCTTGTTCGCCGGGCATTCCTCTCCTTCCCTTCTGTTCGAGGTGGCAGCCGGCGGGGCTGGAGCGCACCTGTGACTGGGGCTCCAGGGCAACTTGAAACACCTGCCGGCCACTGCCGCCCTCCTTCCGCATCCCCAAAAATACCGCAGGATCATTGAAGTCAAAACGTCTTTGAAAATACCCTGTCCACTACGCAGTAATCAGGGCAGCTCAAAATAACACAGCAATGTTAAGTCCCACTTAAAATAATGCCAGTCTGTAATAGGCACGTGATTTTTTTTTCTTTCTGGGCTAGCCAGCTTTTAAAGACTCCCTCAAATCATTCTTCTAAGCAAAGTGACCAAACCTACATCAAAAATAAACACAAGCTGGATGAGGGGGAAAAAGAAGCTAATACAGTACACGCTTTACCTTTACATTTACCGTACTTGTGGCAAACAAACAGACATTTCCACAATTCAATTCCCATGCATTTGCCAGGCCTATTTCTTTCTGTGATTGTCTTCTGTGGCTTAAAACAAATGACTAGCACTACGTATCAGTATTCTTCCTCTTTTGTAAAGAGTAATAGAAAACAAACAAACAAACAAAAAAGGTAATTGCACTTGTAATTCAGGTAATCACTTTATTCATAGTGACAACAACCTCCCACTCCATCTCTGCGTTCCCAGTCTACAGCTTATGCTACTACAGAGCAATGGACATTACCAATAAAATGCACATTAAATACTGTCTCAGATTAAGATCTGTCAGAATTTACTAGGCCTTTTAATCCAGGTAAGGTAAGAGCAAATGCATGTGACAGAAGTGCAAGGAAAATATCTCTCCACATCTCCAGGCCTGAGGAATTTTATGTTACTACCTCGAAGAACACCAGAAAGATTTTAAGAGCTCTGCACACCCTTCCTCTGGGCCAGGCAAATACAATAAGGAAGTAACAACTTCCTTGATGAGGCAAACTTTCATCCCAAGGGACCAGATAATTATTAAACAGGTGCACTGTTCCTCTCATTCATTCAAGGTAGGACAGCAACAATCAAAACAGTAACAAGTTCAGCTACTTCCTGACATCTTGAAGGACCTTGCATACTTGCACATATGAACATGGCAAGCATCTCCTCCTCTGCTTTCCCATATGATCTCATTCCAATATTTCAATTAGTATGAAACAGTGGAGAAACCATCATAAGAAAAGCTGCTTAACAAGGTTCCCCTCTAAGAGAAAAATCATACCAACAACATTAGCCTTTATTAGTTACATTTACTTCTTTGCCAGAGTTAGAATTTCCTGATAATATTCAGTAGTATTTGCACCTGAGGACATGACACTTTAATCTAATGGATTGCAGAGAGTGAATAAATTACAGATGAGAGAAAGACCGAGGCTTGAACCATAGGTGGGGAGATCAAAGTTCATTAAGCACTGTAAACTCTGCCATTTACATCAACATAGTAATGCATTACACATCTACTAAGAGAGTACCTTTTGTTGAAGATGGCTATTGGCAGAGCCAGATTACTACTTACAAATAAACTTTCTTTAAGTTAACATCCTAGATAATACTCTCGGACTAAAGGCAGAAAAAGATGCTTTAATACTGTGTAAGATATATCCTGCTGTTCTAAAATTAAGTTCTCACAAATGTTTTTACATTAAAAGCTACCTGTCTTCCTGGATTTGTTGAATTGTTCACCCACCTCTAGGTATTATCTTCTTGAAACTTAGTACACTCTAGTTAATAAATATTAATTATAATTATGGTATGTGCTACATGACTGAGTTGATTTATTCCCTGGGTTAAGAAAAACATAAAGATGGGGAAGAGGAGGTTGGGCAATGGTTTAAGGAATAACCACTACAGATGCCAGTAAACTCCTTTTAGCAAAATACTCCATCAGGTGTCAGCATTATTAGCTGGTCCTCCAAAATGATCAAGATGGGAAGCACAAGAGTAAGGATATAGTACACAGAAGACAGTCATATGGATCCTGAAAGCAAAACACTTTCAGTCAGAACTAAGGGAAACAGCACAGCTCCAAAAGGTATAACAATGTCTTTTTCATCTTGCCATTCCTTTTTTCAGTACATTTTGGTTTTGGGGGCAGAAAATATGGTATCACTCTAAATCAGTGCAGAGATTGTTGAACAGAGTAGTCTATAAAATTGGTTTGTACATCCTTATTTAGCTGAGAACTGAGCCAGCCTGAATTTCCTCTGTCAGTTTTTGAGGGCTTTTCCCCCCCTCAGTTTTTCTATGAACTAATAATTATTGAACTTGAGGCATATTTTCTGGATATTCCCAGCCCATCAGATCCAACAGTCTATGTCAGATATCTCTAACATTGTGGAGTCAGTGGTCATTAATCTGACAAAAGAGTGGGATTATGCAAGCGGTGTTAAGTGGAACATTTTTCATAGCTGATTCTATCATCAGCTGTCTTCTGGTCCTTTGAAATAAGAGAAGTCAGCCTCTCACACAGCGAACTGGTAACATACAAGCAACACTCAGTGACATGCAACTTGCATACTCTGGGACTCCAAGGAACAAGATTTTCATTGAAAAGGTGCAATGTCTTGCTTTATTGCTCTGGGAAAGCAGTTCAAGGATTTCAACACTCTTGACTGCTAGGGAATACAGCTGAAGGAATTTCCACCTGCAATATCTCATCAAAATAAATGATGAATATAGCAATTCAGTGGTCTGGGTCTTCTTCTGAGCAGACTAAAAAGTAACAAAGTCTGTTCCAATATTTTTTAGTGGTCACAAATCAATCGATTTGCACCTGTTTTCTCCATATCAAGATCAAGTGACACCACAAAGATTTAGACAATACTACTGAGGTATGATACAGAATATGAGGTACCAAGTTCTAGAATACTGGCTTTTCTAGTACAGGTTTGCTGTAGTTCTGTGGTTAAAGTATGACACTTCTGCAGACTTGTCCTCATAAAACAAAATATTAGCAGAGGACAACTTTAATGCTGAAATAAGCATTAGGAGCCTACCTTATCAGGGTTTAACTTTCTGCAGTTTTGAGAAATCCTCAGTTAAGTATGGACAAACCCAGGAAGTTTTGATGATGAGAAAGAGAGCACTGATTCTTACATAAGTGCATGATGAATCTGCAGGTTGGGACAAGGAGATGTTGCCACTGCCAGTTTGCCATTCCAGTCAGCTGAATGGTATTCTGTCCCTGATGCTCTCAAAGCCCTAAACTTCTTCAGGAGAGAGGAATACCTTAAACAATCCTATTAAAACAAGCAGTGGGTATGAAGTGCACCCCTGTTCTATGGATGGCAGAATTAGATTTTCAGCATGGCAGAAAAGGTATCACATGAACTAGGAAATAAAATCCAAACCTGCTCATCATTAAGAACCTTACACAAAACCCACAGAACTGTGTCAAATACACCTTTTCTTTTCAACTGTGAAAATGCAAAAACCTCTCTTTCTCTCAGAGCTACACAGAATACAGACATCATCTGAACAATACAGGCACCCCCTCTCTCTTGTCTCCCCCCACACTGCTCTCAGGCTCAATCAATCACAAAATATACCTTGTCCCTTGAACCAACACGAGCTAGTAAGCCAGGCCACAGGCCAATTCTGCAGGGCAGAGGAGGAAGGAGAAAAGGACAGCCATCTACTTTGCAAACAGCAGAAGTTACAAATTAACCAACTGATGCTTCAGACCTGTTAATGTACAATTCCCTGGTAATTCCAGAAACTCAATTAAGCCAAGCATAAACAGGATGCCATTTCAAACCTTTTTTGAGATAACAAAAAAGGAACTTTCGGATTTCTGTCTGAAAACAAAGGCAGAATATCAAAACGAGACAGTCAAATCCCCATGCATCACACCAGCATAAAACCCCTTCCTGACTGGAATACTCAACTTCTCTAGCCCTTTGGGATATGTTTTATACACATGCCCTACAGATTCTGCATTACATAGCATTACAATAGTTGCTTACCAATTAGGGAGTATAGAAAGTGTGTAGCAGCATTTTTAAATTTAAAAGCACAATCATAATGTAAAAACAGCATACCCTTCTGTAAAAAAAAAAACAAAAAAAAAACCAACCAAACTTTAAAAAGCTATGTACTTGTAGTTTTAAGAAAACTATCACCTCATGCAATACACAATCACATCAACAATATATACACACCAATGTGATTCACACCACTCAGTACTGAGAGGCTCTCAGATGGTTAAAATGAAGAACAAAAAAACTGAATTCTCTCTTTTCTGGGGTTAGGGAGAAACACTGTTACCAGTTCTGAGTCTAGACCAAGTAAAAACAGTAAGAAAAAGACACTTATTTGATCCGGAACACAGCAAAGCCTGCTGGTTGCACACCTCTTAAGATACATTTCAGAGTCATGGGACTCCACTCCCAAGCCCCTGACCTCTGCTATCACAGACTATTTTGCAGGCCAGCAGTCTTGCTGCTATGACAAGGCACAGTCACAGAGAGAAGGGTGAGCACTGGAAGAGATCAAAGGAAGGGACGGGGTCTTGAACTAGATTACATATTCACAGAGAACCTAGCACACTCAGCAAGAACTGGGTGGCTGCATTCACAACAATTGATGGTTAAGCAGAAATGCAGCTACAGCTTATAACCCTTCCAGCTTTTCCCAGAACTTCAACCTACAGTTACCTTTGAAATTTAATGGTCATGAGATGAATGTATTTTCGAAATTATGTATTTCTAAATATACATAGTGTATCATATGCTATAAAATACCACTACAGCCCACCCAGATAATTCTTAAGCTTTGCATTGAGGGTGTACTGAAAATAGATGAATAGAAACAACAAACTAGACCTAAGATAATTGTGTAAACATACATGCAAGCAAGTTGTGGTGCTGAGAGAAGTTAATAAAAACCAGAGATATAAGAAAGCATTGGAGGAGTTGTAAATTAAAGAAACTATCAATGCAGACCACTATAAAAAGCCATCTACACATATCAAAGTGCTGCAGTACATTGCCCTGGAGGTTCTGTCCTCTTTGTCAGGGATAAGCATCTGCATCCAAGACTACAGAAATGCATGTAACCCCTAGTAAGGGACTTCAAACTTTCTGAATGAAGCATGTTAGGATTTCCTTGGAATCCAGTAGGATACTGCTGATTCTGTGAGATCCTCCCTCTCTACTACTAGAATCAGCTTGGGTAATAAGCTCAACAGTAAAAATCTGCATGGTAGTAGGCCAGTATTCTGGGTTAGCTAGCAACTCTCCATGTTCATGGCTGGCTAATACAGGATGATACAGCCCTTCCTCCAAACAGTTATCCTTGGTTTTTGATTAGTTTAGTTTCAAGGTCCCAAACTGTGGTGGGCCCTTGTTGTTAGTTTGTTGACTCTGTAAAAAAAAAAAAAAATTAAAAAAGGGAAAAGATAAAAAGAAGGGGAAAACAAAAATGAAAAAGGTGGAGGATTTTTGTTACAAAGGGAAACTGGAAACTTCTCTCCACGCAAGCAGAGACATGGCTGTATTGCAGAGGCCTCGGGGCAAGGATTAAAGAAAAACAAAATAGAAACCCTTCCATCTCTAATTAGGGTCTTCATTTGCCAAAGAGCCATTCCACAGCGGGAGGAATTACATTCAAGCCGTTGCTTGGATAACGTCTCCCAGCAGGTTGGCTCCTCAGAACAGGCTACTCCGAGCCAACAATTTCTGGTTACTTGGAGGCAAGCAGCCTGCATATTGTTTTAACTGGCCTGGCTTTTACAGCCAGTTTTGCTGAAGAACAATCTTCTATTCAGAATGCAGAGATAAAAGCTTCACTTGTTTTGAATTTGTCGCCAGTTTCTTTATCCCTTTCTTTTTTTAAACATGGGAATTATAGGTTCTGGAGATTGCATTATTTCCCTTGTAGACTTCAATGTTTTTCTCCCTCTAGCCACTTGATTCTTTGCCAGTGAAGGCTGCTGTCTGGAGTCCAGCCATTCATCAGCCCCTACCTCATCATTAACACTGTGGTGCTGGCGGTCACAGCTCATTGCTGGCGACAGGAAATCCTAACTTGCAAGAGGTTAACCACAGCCCATAAACAGTCAGACTGCCTCATTAGTCCCTTACACTCAGCTGAAGCGACCCTCTGGGAGTTTCAACACTCTTCATGGACCTGAAGTCTATGGATTCTGCGCTCCTTGCAAATGCCTCCTCCCCCCCACACCCACTTAAAAACTCACTATTTGGATCCTCAGGGCTAAGGCCCATCTTTCTTCCTATCCCAAAGGGACCAAGTTGTTTGAGCATTTTGAAAAACTACATGTCCGTGATATATTCTCTTGGCTTACCAATTGAACAAAACACCAATGGGCCACGAACTGAGACATTAATGCACTAGAATACATACATTCTTTTGATATTTTTAATAGCTTCTGTCAGAGTTTCATATCCCTACTGAACAATTCTAAGGCCACAGCAATGCAAATACTAATAATACATAATTAATCTATATTACCTAATTCATGTCACAGATATGTCCAGCTCTAATGTTCAAAAACTAACCTGCTAGAACTGCAAATAGCTCAGTCAGTACTCCCTACACCGACTAAAAAGCACTTCCTACTCATTTTGAGTTCACAGTATGATCACTTGATTCATTTGGAGCCATTTCCTTGAACTCAGTACAAATGTTAAATCATGGTGTTATCCAAAACCGCACCTCTGGATATCACCTGGGCATCAAAAAGATAAAATGTTTAGAGCAGAAAAACATGTTCTGGCAAATTATCTTAAAGCAGTAGGATATGAAGCACAATTTGTGTAATATTTTTTTCTTTCCTTCCTTTCAGTCCTGTGAAAATCATTGCAAAACACTCCCACTTTATGTCTGCAAATTTCTTAGGATCCAGTTTTTTACCACTGTTGATTGTATCTGCCCAACTTTTATTCTGAATATTGGAGTCCCTCTGATGCAGCTCTGGTTACATTCCGAAGTTCTCCAATTTCTTTCAAAGCCTTCTGTCTCCTAGTGCACCAAAATTAGGCATGTCACTCATCTGTGAAGTCCTAAATAATTCCATTCCCTGCCTCCATATCTGCTCCTTATTTTCTTCACTTTCTGGTCCATTTATCTGATTCTGCTTGCCAGCCTTCTTTTGTGCTCTTTTCTATACTCCAACACAGCAGCGCTTACTTGCTCTTTCACTTTTCTGTTTCCAACTCCATTTCTACAGTTTTTCCAACATGTTTGCCACTATGCATTTCTCCAGTTAGAGAAACAGGTAGATTCTGCATGTAAAACAACATCAACTCTCAATGTTCAAAAGGCTTACAAGGCACATAGAATAATGAGGGTCCAAAAACTTAAGAGACATGAAGCGTTTATTATTATTATTATTATTATTATTGTTGTTGTTGTTGCTGCTGCTGCTGCTGTTGTCGTTATTATTATTATGTGGGGCATGCCTTAAATAATTGTTCCTTAGTCTTTATTCAGCCTTGACTTCCATTAATTTCACTAGGAGATCTGACTGAGCTGAGCTCCAGTAACACATGTAGTGCAGCAACAGCTGCTTCTTTAGCTTAAGGGAGAAGCAGCTGTGTTCCACAGTTGGTTAGAAAGGAGTGAAGATGGTGGTGGGGACTGCTAAGGACTCAACTCTAAAAGTGGACATTTATTTAAAGTAATTAATCCAACAATGGCAAATCTAAGGAGTGCCCAGAGAGAGAAACCTAAGAGAGAGCCTTTGTTCATGAATAGCTGATGCTTTTTGTAACTGTGCAGGGAACATGGAAGTTAAGTTAGTAAAATAATACAGTAGCAGCTTGCTACACTAGTTACCAATGGAAAGAGCTCACCAACTACCCATGAATGAAAACCTGACAGAGTTTTAATCACATAACCTGGTTCAGCCCTTGTTTGTCCATTCCTTTGAGCTCTCCCCCTCTTTGGCTTTGATCCATCTCTTTTCTTTCCTTCTGCATCTTTCACTGTATGATCCATACACAAACCTCTCCTCTCTCCACATTTCAACTGGCTTGCTTGTCAGTTCTCTTTCCCGTG
This sequence comes from Ifrita kowaldi, assembly GCA_013398055.1. Taxonomy (NCBI): domain Eukaryota; kingdom Metazoa; phylum Chordata; class Aves; order Passeriformes; family Cinclosomatidae; genus Ifrita; species Ifrita kowaldi. The sequence goes on from VZRS01000727.1 coordinate 487,404, forward strand.
CTCAACCTCTCCCTTCTCTCCTCAAAGGGACTGCAGAAATTACAGTGGAAAGTAGTGATGGAATGAGAGGATTTAAAGAGGGAATACATGAGAAAGATACTTAAAAACTCAAGACTTCAGTTATAATGATGACACTGCTGTTTCATGCGGGGGCCACATGTTCTAGCACTCTTGGATGCAGCCTTTCTTCCTTTTTTCTTTCCCATTCAAATCCCCTTCTCCATCTGTTAAAATAGGCTTGTTAGAGTATGGTCTGTGGGGGATGAATAGGCAAGGAGATGGGAAGCAAAAATACTGAACTTTTGGCAAAAGCATTTTGTTCTGTGTGGGTTTTTTTTCTTCAAAAATACCCTCTTGTTCCTTGTCTTTTCCTGTCTACAATTACAAAAAGCCATCTTCTTCCTGAAAAAACAGGTATGATCCCCTCTTCTGACCTCACCTATGAAATTTTATTAGAACTCTAGAAATCTTTGTGTCTATATGGTGCAGAGGTCTGATCACAGTGCTAGCACTGGGGAAGTAAAAATTAATATCAAAACATAAATGACATCAAAAGTACTTGCACAAGTGACAGTATCACTTCAGATATAATTTTTAAAAGATGTTTTATAGTTGTTTAAAATGTATGTTCACATTTTAGGTGTCCTGGATATTACAAATGATGATGAAGTGGGGAATAACAAGAAACAATCATTATGATATTACTGAAGATGTTCTTTGGTGCTTCGGGAAAATTATTTTCTCTTTCTCAATATATTCTTTAGAACAAAGACAGTACAGACAAACACAGACATGGCAGGGATTACAATTATACATACTACATTTTTTCACAGTTAACCCTAATTTTAGGTAGTGCTAAGACAACAAGCGTTGGAAATAAAAAAATCTTAATGCAAAGTTAATGAAGACTCTTAAAGAACATGACTGATTCAGAAGGTCTGAATCTTTAACACTAGCCAGCAGGCTATTTTTCCCCATTAAAACTCATATTCATTTTTCATTACAAAACAATGGGGTTGATAAAAACCACAGTTTTTTGTTTTTATCAGAGTTCTGGCATGTTTGACATTGCAATAGAGATCTATGAACTGGTCCACAGCCAAAGGAGTCTAGTCTCATTCAAGAAGCTTTCTTCTACTTCATTAACAACTTCCTTCTTAACACAGAATGTCTGGGAGTTTAAAACAACCAATATGAAGTTTATACTGCTGAAAAACCTTTCTCAGTCTGTCGTCTGACATACTTTTATGCCAGCACTGCCAGCACAAAAAGCAGACCCTACCTCCTCTTACTTGTTCCTACTTCCACTGGACATTACACTGTCAACACAAAACTTCAGGTAGCCACACAGTGGAACAAACAAACCAACCACCTTAAAATCCTTCATACTTTTCATCCAGGCTGATTAAATTTTGCCATTAATTTTTGAGACTACTGCCTCAAAAAGAATTACAAATGCTTTTTGGATGCTGTTTGCAAAGAGGAAACATAGGCTAACAAAGAGAAGGTAGAAAAGGTCCCCAAATTGTGGAATAGGTGGAATGTCAACTACTTCAATGGATATAAGGAGTTTTCCTGAAGTGACAATACTTCCTTCTGCATGCAGCATAAGACTCATCACAGGGTGCCTTACTGCAGCTGCCACTACCAGGTTAAAAGTTTCTGAACAAGCAAAGTTTGGCAAACATTGACCAATGGTTTTAGACATGTCTCTAATTAATTTGGATCTCAACTTATGGCATAGTTCAGTCCTGATTTCTGAACAAGTTTAGCATGGAAGAGCATTTGCCTAAATTCAATAGGCATTTCTAGGTTAACTGAACTGAATCCATTTCTACAGGAAATTATCCAAACTGTATATAAAACTATTAATGTTATAAAGAAACAAAAGGTATACTTATACTGTCAGCAATTCCAATTTGAACATATAGCTGATTGCTTAATTTTGGCTATTAATATAAAGGTGCAAGTTGATTTTATTTAATTTGCCTTTTTTATTAGTTTTAGTAGCTCTGAAAGAAAAAGATTAAAATGGACTCCTCACAGGCCTTCTTGTTCCTCAAGCCTTAGAACAGATCTCTCTTTATTCAGGAACTAAACTACCAACATAGGCCCATAAATTCTCATGTGACTACCTTGTAAGAATTTTTAACCTAAATTATTAGACAAAAGGTTAGGAATCATAGTTCAACTGTTTAGTGCACTTTCAAGTCATGATGATTTTGGCCCCAGCCTAACTAGTATCAGAATAATGATGACATGGCAAAACAAGAGATTCTTCTAGTTAGTATTTGTGTAAATTTTTGTAAATAAGCTCTTAACAGAGAGAAAAGAAGTGAATGGATATTGGAAGAAGTGCTAGGAATTTCCTCATATTACAGATTTCTTTCATCTGAAGAAAACAGGAAGCTGTAGTAGCAGGGACATCCTCTCTTTGTTAGGTTATATTCAGATGAACATCCTCAAATACGTATGTCCTATTAATATAGAAGAAGAGCAATCCCTGGAAGAGAAAGAAGAATAAAATCCTTTCTCGTGGACTTTCAATCCTGCAAAAAGGGAAGAAGTGCTACTTTTAAACAAATCTTCACCATTTTCTCACTACCCTGTACTGAAATAAAAAACAATGGTATTGCTGAATTGTACTGCACAGTCTTGACAGATGTAATTTGCTTTAAAAATTACTGGGGTGGGGGAAGAAGAGGGGTCTGCATATTGCAATGTACAGGACACATGCAGGTATGCTCCCATCACAGTACAGTGGATCACAGAATCCCAGAGTGGTCTGGGCTGGAAGGGACCTTAAAGAACACCCAGTTTCCACTCCCCAGCCCTGCCAGGATGCAGGCAGGCAATCAGTATTGTAAGGCAACCCTGCTTTCCCCTTCCTCCAGCACAGTCACACTGCTGGAGCAGTGAAGGAGTCTCATTGTGCTGTATGCAGAGAGAAGGCAGGAATTCCAGGAGGGGAAAGGTTCCCTTTGAAGCACATGGCACGAAGAGCTTCCCAGTGACCATGGCAACAGCTCAGTGGGTTCCCAGCCTGAGAACCAAGTTACTACAGCCATGCCTCAAAAACAAAAAAAGTCTGAAAGAAGGAGAGAGGGGGAGGTGGGGTCGG
>VZRS01000727.1:490540-532388 GCA_013398055.1 Ifrita kowaldi
CGGGGGGGTGTGGGGGAGAGAAGCTGAAGCAAAATTAGCCTGGCAGAAACTGAGCGGCTCCCTGGTAGGCAAATCCAGCCAATAATGCTGGTCGGGTTCACGGGGTTTCCTTTTCATTTCCAAAAGCTTTCTTCTTCCTCTGTCATTCCCCTTCTAGCCCTATTCAGGAGCTCATAAGATCAGTAAAACCCAGGCCTTTGCTTTGCCTGCATGCAGCATGGCCTCAAACAGGGCTGCACTGTGATCAAAGGTAATGGTAAAACACAGCTGCCACACACACTCCTTGCCTCAACCAAGGCCCAGTTTTCAGGGGCACTCTTAACAGCAGAGACATTTTTTTAAACACTTTTATTTCCATTACATCATATTTAAGAAGGATGAGCAATGACTAAGAAGGATGAGCAATAACAAAATCAATATGAATTACAAATCAATATGAAAACCACAAAATCAATACGAAAATGGACACATTAAATTCTGTATAAACAAGTAGAGTGGAACTTCGAAAAACACAGACAACAGTTTTACTAAAAACAAAACCCAAAAAATCCAAACAAACAACAAAAACACCACCCCCTGAATCAAAAAAGACCTCAACAACTAAAACCAACAATAAGAGTAAAACCATACAACTTTTTACCAGATTCACGTGTCATGCAATTTACCTCTACAAACAGCTTTTAACCAGTCAACATTCTGCCATATTCCAAACTTTCAACAATATCACCTCTATGAGGCCCCACCTTGGGGGCAGGTTAAATCAAATTTAATCAGGAACAAACAGTAGGTTTGCATTCCTTGATATCTTCCTCCTTTTCTAAATGGAAAAAGTTCCATTTCCTTTCCCTGTTCAATACCTGCCCTCCCCCATTTTCCTTTCCTTTCTTTTCCTTTCCCCACTCCTTTCCTTTTTTTATTCCTTTTCCTTCTATTTTTCCTCTCTCTCCCTCCCTCCTTTCCCTTCCTCTCCCTCTCCCATTCCTTTCCCTTTTACATTTTCTTTTAAGTCAGCTGCCAAATCCTAAAAATAACCAGAAGAAGACACATATACACATGCAGCAGGTTTGATATTTACACAGACAAAATAGTTTACAGGCCACACTGAATCTTCATGTAGCAATTTGTACCAAATTGCACGGAAACTGAACTTTTCAGAGACCCAGACAGTCGCAACACAACTTGTTCTCACTGGTAAGATAACCAGGCTGACTGAATTGACAGACCTGAAAGAAGCTTAGGGCTGATGCTCCTGCTGCTATCTGCACTCAACAGTATTTCAAGAATTCTAAGAAGTCCTTCTAAATCAGGACATAACTTGAGCATAGTGAGAACTGAGCAGAAGGGCTGCAAACAAAAGATGGAGAGGAGAAACTACAGCAGAGAGCATGAAATAGGGAAGAAATATTTCAGGAAGAGAAGAATAAATAGAGAAAATACAGAACAATGAAATGCAGTGCAGTATTGACTAGAAGCCTGGCCAGTCTTTTTTCACCTGTTGAAATTGCTACACATAAGGAACTCTATGCCCAAACTCTCTGGACACACCCTATGTCACATCATCGTCGTTATGCACCAAAGTAGATGCTACAGAGCCCCCGAAGCAAAGCCAGAGCCTGCTGCTCAGCAGGCCAAGCTTTAGGAAGATTACTTCAGCAGAAACTGAGCTGAACTTACTCTGGAGATTGGTGTGGCTTTGGGGACATTGGGAGTATAGAGGACATGGTGGGATTTGGGCACACTGCAGTGGGTCAGGTATATATTATCAACATTTTTTTGCTGCAATGTACCTATGGTTCAACTTTCTTTATCCATTTTGCACATCTATTCCCTCACGTAATTTTCAAGAGCCTGACAGATGGGACTGAACAGACTCTTTCCTGAAATGGCTTGTCTTAAGGCTAAACTTACTCCTGGAGTTTACTTATGGATTAGAATGCATCTTTCAGGACTGAATCTTCTCTAATTCCCATCCTTACAAGACCACATCCTCAGATTTTATCTTTCTAAGAACAAAGAAGTAAAAGCTAGAATTTCTGTACAACACAAACAGTATTCCTAGCTGAAAAAAAAAAGTTGTATCATGCTGAAATTCAATAGAAAGGGAAGTCACTTCTTAAAGAGATGTTTTTCACCATGTACCACAAGTTAAACCTACAGCAACTTTTAGACAAGCAGATGGTTTCCCATTTCCTTGGAAAGGTCAAGTTTTTAGAAGTTTTGTTTATAAATTTACAGAGCCAAGTCTTACCTAAAAATTGTCAACCTACAATTTTATTTTCTGCCTGATACAGTGCTAACGTGAAGTCACCAACACAATCCTACCAAATTTAGGCAGCTGGATTTTAGGATGAACCCCTGTTATGTAGTAGTTTTCAGCTACTCAGTTAGTGGTAGGTACTGGTAGTTGTGGCCTATGCTCTTTCACACACTTTCAACTCCTCTAGACTTCAAACATCAACATATAATAACTTCAATACTCAAAAATTCTAAGGCGTCACCTTTCTGCTTTCTCTTTCAACATATCTGGGAGCACTAATGGCATCTTAGTGACTTCACCCCATAAAACAAAGGGAAAAGTTTTGCAATTAATTTACATTCCAGAGGCCCCGTTCCATGGCAAGATTCCAGGAAGATGAAAATTTTTATTTCTTTGACCGGTACAGTAAGATTCACTTGTTATTAGAGGTATCTGCCCTGCAATGAAGGCGAAGAAATCTTTCTAGGTTTGAAAGCTTCTCTTTCCCCAAAAAGAAGAAATCAATGTATGTCTTCTTGGAAAATTGTACCCAAGGAAAACCAGTAAGATGCTTTTGTTTTGACTGCTTTGACCTAGTAACAATCACAGTTACAGTTCACCCTTTCTCCTCTAATGCTGCTTCTGCTAAACAGCCATTTTTGCTTTCATCTTTGTTAGGTTCCTACAGAGCTCAAAAAAGGGAATACTCAGCTCCCCATCACCATCTCTATCAACTGAGTTATGACAGCATCTTTCCCTGAAGTGCCTAATGCGAAAATAGGCAAAACAGGAATATTTTGTGGAATAAAGGGAGTTTTCCCCTTGGTTTATTTCCTGCTGATTTTTCTCAGAAAGGAACTAATCCCTCCAAGAAACAGTTACATGCAGCCCCAAACTATCCCCTTACCTTTCCTAAGACAGTGAGGCATGGCTTAGGCTCCAACTCTGGCTGTTCCAATTTCACCACTCCTACCCAGCCATATTCATACAGGTCTTCCTCATCATTGCTATTACACAGTCCAAGTGGATGCATCTGAAATAGAATCAGAAAGAAACCTTTAGCCAATCATTAGAATTCAAAAACATATATACATATTACTTTTCAATACCTTAACTTAAAACAAATAGACTTTCATTTATTAAGGTACACCAGAAAAACTGAAATGTAAGGCTGCATATATGAAGAATTCAGTATGTTTCTGAAGCATGCTATGAGTACAAAATCTCTGCAATTTTATGTAAGCTGTCATCTTGCTTAAGAAAAATCATTTAAGGCTAACAATTACATGTGACTTTAAGTCCTTTGCTCAGATATAAAATACTTAACTACAAAGCCCCCCCTTGGTACTGCAAACCACCTTTCCTTGCAAACCAACAGAAATAATACAAACTGTTTGGCAGAGTCACTCATAAAAGCTTTACACATCATTAAGATCCAGACCCCATGTTTCAGAGCCATTATCACCTTTTTTTTTAAATAATTGCACAGTATTAACAGGCTGTCATCCTTTGAAACAAGCCTATCCTGTAAGCCAAAGTAAGGCACAAGAAACTTCCTAACTATTGTTAAGCATTCTCTATTGTTTTCTGAACCCCGATGATGCAGGGGGGAAGGCCATCACGAAGTGAGAAACTTCAGTCTCCTTTTAGACATTTATGTTTCTTACACTAGACAACAATATGTCTTTAATTTCAGATATTTAATCAGTTCCTCCTCCTTCCAACACTTAGTGTAGTTACTCTAGAGTAGTTACTCTAATTTCATTATGGCAAGGAGCTTCCTACATATCGATTTTTTTAACCTTCTTTGTCTTTTCCAAATTTGCTGTCCTTCATTAGGATAGTATCTTTCTGTATAAACTAGAGTGTCATACATCTAATTTCTTACACTGTATACTGTCTTCTCCTTGTTCTCTTTTTCCCTTAGATTTTTCAGACTCTTGCCTGTTTCCCAGGCTTTAACATACATGCAGATGTCTTTAAAAAACAACTCTGTACTTCACCCAGTTTCATGCCTTTCCTTAAATCTCAACTTTATCAAACTAGCTGAAGAAAACCACAAACTCATATCAACACTATAACAACTTTGCTTTCTGGTAGCTGATTATAATAGGAGGAGATTATACTGCTCAATAATTTACATATATATACCCCTCACTAATCCATGCAAAGTAGCACCATGTAATGGCCCCTAATCCTACCATCACTTCTGCATCACCAGCTTGTCGTTTTGTCCTTTTCTCCTTTTCTCCCATGTCTTGTACCCTGACTTCCATTTTGCAAGTGATACAATACATGGAGTGCTATTTATATTATCTTGTGGGGCCCTAACTTTCCAAATAACTTGAGTGATTACTGTAAAATATGGGAAACATGACGGTGAACTGACACAATGCAGGGATTTTCCTACCACTTGTTATTTTTCAAGATTCATCACCAATCCATTCTAAAAACAAAAACAAGCCACACTGTACTTGGTAGACAGAGTAGAATCATCTGCCCAACTCTTAATTCAGCCTCTTTTCCTAAATGAGTTACTATCACACACTGCTGAGCTGTCTACAGTCTCACATGGATGAGCAATTCAACTTAGCACTAAAAGCTTGGGGCAGGTACTATCACTGGAAGATGAACCACTCCGTAAACTTGGTATCTGATGGATAAACTCTTCAGCACAGACATAAAAACAGAGGATGGAGTCAGGCAGAGTGCTCTCTCCAAAACTGCCAGGGCATGTATACCAACATAATTAACCTCACAAAGAGTCCATGGGATCCTTTAAGCAAACACAAAGCTTTAATCGATATTAAGTATCTAAAGAAACAGAGAACCATTCCCTTTATGTAATTCCCTTGACATAGGGTGTATCAATTGAGCTTTGAAACCATAACCCGTATCTAAGAAGTTTCTAGTTCAAAATCCTTGAAATATGCTGGGGCACTTTGCACATGCCTAAAAAGGTAAAACTGAAACCACGACTGAGGTGCTTTTCTCCAAGGTTACAAAATCTGTATACATTGCTGAGGGTCTAAAATAACTTTATAAAGAGCCGCATCAGTTTTATGTGGGTTAGTGTTACAGGGCAGACAAACATTAAACCAACAGATGAAGAATACTTTGCTCTGTAACTCTATCACCTAAAATGTCCTGATGATTAAAAGAAAACTTCACTCTTTTGCCCTTTTTTTATGTCTGCCAGGATAAAGCATTATAGTTTTACAAAATGCCATATGAACAGCTCAGGATCTTTCTACACACTGTCTCAGGTAGAAAAGCTTTGGTCTTTTTTTCCCAACCATACAATAAAATAACAGCTCTACCCTCTTCAGTCCAGAAAAAAAGGACTAAAGAAGGAAGACGGCCAAAAGGAACAGAAAATTCTTTCCACTGCCACTTTCCTCCAGAATACTGTTATTCCGTAACAGCTTCCAAGAGTGAATGACCCTCTGGAGCAGAGTCACCAGGCACATTCTGCAGTTACGTCCCTGGAAATCAGTATAAACCTAAAGAGCTTCTTCTCTTCCTTTTACAAAGCCCGAGTGATGATCAGATTGAGAGCAGCTCTGTGGAAGATTAAAAACTGGACATGACCCAGCAACAGAAGCTCCCAGCCTGTCACATCCAGGGCTGCACCAAAAGAAGTGTTTCCAACAGGACAAGGGAGGTGATTAGATTAGGAATTCTTCCTGTGAGGGTGCTGAGGCCCTGGCACAGGCTGCTCAGAGAAGCTGTGGCTGTCCCATCCCTGGAATGTTCCAGGCCAGGATGGACAGGGCTTGGAGCAACCTGGGACAGTGGAAGGTGTCCCTGCCCGTGGCAGGGGGTGGAACTGGATGATCTTTAAGGTCTCTTCCAACCCAAACCATGCTATGATTATGTGATTCTATGAATGGAGCAATCAGGGACACAATAAGGTACCAACCAGACTATGGGTCCTGTAAGTCTCATTCTAGGTCCATATCACACACCAGGAGCAGAGTTTTGCTTAAATGGAAGCTTCCACATCATTTGTTTCCTTCTGCCTTCAGCAGACCATAAACCAGCAGAAGCTGCCAAGGCTGAAATTACTGTATCATTTTGACTCTATCTTAAACCCCGATGGAACAATGAGACACCTAAACAGGCACTCATCTCCTTCTGACAAACCACTAACCACATTCCCTGTCTCTATGGTTCTCCAAGACAGAACTGCAGGACTCTGTGTCCTACTGTATGAAAAAATTGATATGCAGCTTCCAAGATCATAAAGGATGGTCACTTCTATTGTGCAGCTTTGCAGAGCTTCTACCTTCCAGTCAGAAGAAAGAAGGTAAGAACAGACAGCATCTCCAGGACATTCTCCCTTCCAGCAGACATGTATGTTGTCCAAAAACTAGAGGGAAATCTTGGAAGAAAATCCTCTCATCTCACTTTACCAAATCAGCCAAGAAGTAAGACTGAAAACCTGCACGCATTAAGAAGGATTCAAAGGGTGCCATGTGTTTACAGCTGCCTTGGACAAAATAGAGATGACAATATTGGCTCAATCAATATCATCTGAGGTGTATGTATCAAGCAGCAGGTATCAAGCACTAAGAGATTCAAATAAGGCTCCCAGATCTATGACAGGAGCAGAGAAGAGTGAAATATACTTCTGTAGTGGGAAAGTTAATACAAATTCTAGACCACCTAAGACCACAAACTAACATAGAAGGGCTCTGGGGACCTACCCATGTCCCATAGAAGACCACAAAAGAGAGGATAAGAAGGCAGGCATGGCAGGTTTTTGTCTGCATTCTCAAATAAAACACTGTTATGTTCAAGGCGCGGATCAGAAGTGTCAACCCAGTAAAATAATTCTAAAAAACATCTCTTAAAGACACAGGAAAAAAAACCAGAATCAGCACCAAGGCCAGTAAGACATGGGCTTCATTGACAGAAAACTTTCTGTCCAGAAAAGCACTCTACCACTCCAAGCCACAAGTAGTTGGTAGATTCTGCTTGGATACCACAAGCTTACATTGTAGTGATCTCTGTAGATCATGACAGATAAAATATACTGTAATTTTCCAAACCAGGGATATCAACTGAAAGTGCAACACGAGCATGTGAATTTAAGAATTCAAGCCTGAAGCACTTCAGATGCAGTGAAACACCGTCCACTAGGGCTGATGGTGCTTTTGACAGGACTCATCCAGTGCAAGTGTCTGCCACCTTCTCATGGTTTCTTGTCACGATACAAGTGAATTAATCACAGAATCACAGGACACAAAAAGTAAGCCTGTATGAAAATATCTATCAGGCCCAGGGAGGATCCAGGGTGTTTCTGGATCACAGACATGTTTCACTTTAAACACACTAAACAAAAGAGATGATGGACAAACTACAATGGCAACAATAAAACTAATTATTTTCCATGAGGCGGAAAATTATCAGTGGTTTCAAACAGTGACAGTAAAAAGCAAATTCAAAACACTACAGTGCACAAGCCTCTAAAAAGGAGCAGAACTATTCAGTTTTTTTTGTGAAGACTTGAACACTTTATTGCTGTACGGCCTGAAACAACAGACACTCCATATAGTTTTCCCACCTGGAATGCACTTGGCATGGATTCACCTCTGTCCACATGAATTCACATTCCTTCACCAGACAGGCTTTTGAAATAAAATTTATGAGGTTTTGCAGTGCTCAAAAGAACGCATAAAATACGAGTCAACCTGAATGGGAACTCTGTCATCAGGGAAAGCTTTCTCCTAAACCAGGTGTAGCCTCTGGTAACTGAAAGGAAGAGTTCCTTTCCTGCCTTACCCCAGGTGTACGGAAGCAGAGCCTGATAACTCAGTTCAGACTTCAGATACTTTTAGTTACCCAGCCCCTCGGTGTCCTCCCACTGCTTCCAAGCTCTAGGCCTTGTTTCCTTCCTCCAATCCCATTTCCCAGGGAAGCTTCTTCTACAGGAAGGATCCAAAGTCTGAAGTGTATGAAGGCTCAAGTGAAATAAGGCAACCAAACAACATCAGTGTTTTACAGGGAGCAGAAAAAACATTAGTACACTTCTGCAGTAAGTATCTCCCCTGTCAAACCCTGCTTACTGAACACAAGAAGTAGACTGAGCATATATGCTTTTTTCAAAATGCAGTAAGTCACCAAACAGATTTTTAACAAATAACAACTTCATTCACCAAAAAGTACTAGAGGGTGCAGAGTGTCTGATTCAGAGACACTCCAGTATTTTGGTGCTAGACTCACCAGAAGTCGGATGGAGTAGAGATATGGAAAAAGGGACACACTCACAAAGACAAATATAGAAATACTCCTTGGAGATGCAGAGAATTAGGAAAGTATTAGGAGCTCAAACTGACAACAGATGTCAAGACTAATAAGTGTATTAACAGCAAGAAGAATTGCAAACAATAAATGTCTGCTATTGAATGGGGTTGGCACAGAGCAGTAACAAAGTAAGCAACCAACAGCTGTAAGGAGGGCTGAGTTAGGAATCATCCATGCAAACCAGACATACAGGTGTCCGAGGAATCTGAGAGGATGCCTCCAGGTGTCTTATTAGAGCTGGCTGCTGTAATTGCAACATCAGGCTCTATTATTTTTCACAGGTCATGGAGACTGGGGGAAGGCCCCTGATGCCAGGAAAAGAGTGCCACACTTGTCTGCAAAATCCAAGAAGCCAGATCCGGGAAACCCCAGTGCAGTCAGCCTCTCTTCAGTACCTGAGGAAATTATGGAACAGATCCTTATGACAGCTATTTCCAGGTACATAAAAAACAAGATGGCAGCTGAAAATGTCAATTTGGATTTACTAAGTATAAATCAAGCTTGACCAATCTCAGTATCTTTCCTGATGAAGCAACTTGCTCCATGGTTGACAGGACAGCTGTGAATGTCATCTACCTTGACTTCAGCAAAGCATCTGAGCTCTGCTTCAACACCCTTGCTGACAAACTGCCAAGATATGGATTAGTGTCCTGTTTTAATTTTCTTCTCAGTAGCTGGTACCATGTTGTGTTTCATATTTAGTGAGAGAATAATGTTGATAACACACTGATGTTTTAGTTGTTGCTAAGTGCTTACTCTACATCAAAGACTTTTCAGTTTCCCATGCTCCACCAGTGAGCAGGTACACAAAAAGCTTACATGATTATTAAAATAACCAATATAAGACCAAGAAGGTTGAAAACCAGTCAAGTTACGTGTTAACACACATTTTTTGTATTTCCTCTGAAATTTTAGCTCCTTACCTATGAAAAGAGGACCTACTTCTTAAGAATTAAAAAAAATACTTTGTACTCATTCTCCAAGACAGACGAGTCATCTTAGTTGATCAAGATTTACCACTAATTGTCACCACCACCACGATTTTGATCTTCACCATAAAGCAGCTACTCATACAACTGCATCACCACAAGACTGTTTGTTCCTACTACCTACAAATACAGCAGAATGAAGAACTTAACTTTTCCATCTCCCTTTACTCTTCTGTATTGGCACAGCAATCTGTTACCAAAAAGTGATTTGAGGTTCTTGACTGCAATATTCCAACCCAGCATTACTAAGCCCTCAACAGAAAGAAAAGACTCAGGCCTTAACTCCACTGTGTCATGCTGTTTGGAAAAGGCATCAGTAGAATGTGCCATTACAGATGAGCAATCCAAAACTGTACAAATGGGGGGGAGGAATTTCTTAAGAACTAAAGAGCAGGGTTTTTTTTAAAAAAAGTGAGGCATTCCTATTGTTTCTGCAGCCTCATGATAAAGCATGAGGGTTTTTATGCTGGCTGCAGCTGCAACATAGCAGCGTTTTTAGAAAAGGTGAAAGCCAGAAGCATTTCCCCATCACTCTGCAGCTTTGCCATGCAGAGAACATTTATTCCTCAGCATAAGTAGAAAACTCCATTAAAATATGGTTTCTTTTCCCTTTCAGGCATATTTTTTCCTGTTTTAAGGAAGTACATCCTGCAAAAAACCAAACTGCCACAAAATGTAACATTATAGGACCTGAGCATTTCAGCAGTGAGCTTTTCTTGGCTATCAGTTGTGACCATGCTGTCCAAACCAGCGGTTAGCATTGAACCCACAAGTGGCTTTCCACTAAACTTTCTCTACAGCAAGAGCATCAGGCATTCCTGAAATCCTCTCACAGTCCACTTACTCCAGGAAGTATGCCAAAAGGGATGATGAGAAAGCCAGTCTATGCTGCAATTAAATGTAAAACCAGAGATACTCAGCTGAACACATCCACCGTGCCGAAGAGGACAGGCAAATTCTACACTGCACACTGGCCAGTACTACACAAAGTCCACCAGATCCTGTGAAAAGGAGCAGTAAGTTTTGAAGAGCAGCCACAGGTGGTTTTGTTAACTAGGGAACCAGATCTTAGCACTGATCTGGTTCATCAGCAAACTCAATTCACCTGTGCCATGGTCCAGCTTCAAATCCCTCAGGAGAGGAGGAGAACTGCCAGCTGAAAGACATACCTGGCAGCAGCAGCATGTTCCCAGGCATCCTCCTGCTAGGACTGTCCCAGCTCAGAGACTCACAGACATACAAATCCAAACTCAGCATGCTTGCACCAGAACTGCTGCACAAGCAGTGACTGTACTGCCCAAGCTGTGCAGCTGAGCAATCTATTGCAACAAAGCAGCTGGACACTAATTATTCCAAACACTTTGCAAAGGAAGCTCCTGGTCCATTCAAACAGAAAACTGGTGTCTCCTTCCTTTAAAGCGTCTCAGAAAGCAAAACTCCATGAAAAGATGTACATACTGCAGACAGTTTGAAGGAAGATGTCTTCTCTCAGGAATTTAAGTGCTTTGATTACACCACGTTCTCCTACCACAGTACTGACAGAGCAAAGGAGAACAGACATGTTTACAATTGTGGGGCTTTTTCCCCCTCTTTAAACTGGTGGAAAGATGCTGGCAAAAGATGCAGGCTTTGTGAGAATGTCAGTAAGAATGGGAGAAACTAGGGCGAAAATCTGGAGTAAAATGCTATCTTCATAAATTACTTTTAGCAGAAGAAGGCCAGTTGCTACATGATTAAAAAAAAAGAGTTCTGGCTCTGTAAGGAACAAGATGGACCCTCAAAATGCACTAATTACCAAAACTTTAGGCATAATCATAACTGACTCAGAAAAGCAGGATTGTCTTACATCTCATGAAAAACTGCATTTGTGCTATAGCACTCAAGAAGTGCTATGTATCAGTGAATGTATCAGGTCACTGCCATATAATCTCCTTGGCTTAAGGCCTGATATGGAGTTACCAATACTTTGCAACTAAGTTTTCTAGCAGAAAATGGAGTAGGAAGGATGAAGATACCCTGACAAAGACTGTACAACATAATGGGATCGATTTGTTCAACCTTAGGGAGTGTTTGGGGCCCAGAAAGAATGAATACAACTCTTCAACAAAACCTAAATAAACAACAACAAAACCAACAAAACCAAACAAAACAACACTAAACCCCAAACAAACTACCAAACCCAGCTGACTGAAGCTGTTCATATAAGGAACCCTAAAAGACATTTCCATTTGCATTCCCTTGCCAAAAGCACACACAATGCACACTTAGAAAATCTGGCTGTGATGAAAATTCCAAACTGTTAGGAGGGAATCAAAAGACAACACACACATGTGCATGTACCAGAAAAGGTAGTACTTTATTTACAAAAGCACACAGCTCTGAAAAGTCTCAGAACTATTCATTTGCAGGTTGTATTTTAGCAAGGAAGTTTAACAAACAGACTGACAGATCTGATGCTGACCCAAAATTTCACGGTACTGTAAGACTCCAGACCAGTAGTGACTCTTCTTTGTATGTGTACACTGATCTGAGACATCCAAACTCACTACAGTTCATTTTTCTGACACCTGAACTGGTCTAGATCCGGGCTTTCCAGGCAGTCCTAGATGTAGTAAGAGCTGATTTGCTTCTGCAGAGTCCTCTAAGACCTCTGACAAGAGAAGATATTATTTCGTGTATTTTGCAATAAGCTACTAACAAGAAGAGCTGGTTTGCTTGCATTCAGATTTGTGGGGAACTTTGCTAGACAAACAGAGAAGGGTAGGAAAGGAGAGAAAGAGGAATTAAAAATAACACAAATTATTTCTGAGGCCTCCTTTGGATTAGAAAGAGAAGATATTACTAGAAGATCCAATTAAATAGCAGTATTACAGATAAGGAGAAACTAGTTACATCTGGAGATCACAGATACCCCCCACATCCTATTCTTCTAATTTTGGGTGGTATGCTACACTGAGGCATTCCAGCTGCATACACAGGTATATCCAGATTATTTTCTTCATGTTTGCTGTAAAATACCCTCAAACATGTATTACTCCTGCCTTTATTCATCCATATTCAACAGCAATTTCAAATACCATTTTGCTCTACATGCCACACTGATGAAGATTAATTTCACCACTGAAAAAAATTTGAGAAAAGACATGGTAAAATTTGTAAAAGTATATAAACACTCTTACTTACAATGCTCTGTCCTAGATAACCTCAGCTGTTCACCTCTCACCGTAGTGAAAATTGGATGTGTATTCCTACGCTTTGTTTGATCCCCTGTAACACTGTACTTCTCACCCTACAGCTACTGTCCCTATAAGACTCTCATGAAGGATATTCTCAGTATTTAGCAAAGTCTCATTGTTTGGATTTCCAAAAGTAGTCAGTGTCCATGCAAAATGTGACCCAGCCACAGAGCTCTAGTGCATCCCTTTCCATTTCACACCACAGCCTTCATTAGCAAGGTGATTATATTGTCCTGTCTCCAAGAGGAAGCACTCACTGGGGCAAGAGGGAGGGAAGAGGAACAGAGAACATGCACATAGAGAAAGGCTGCACGATAACTAAGAACAATATTGTACTTAAAAAGAGGGATGGGGGAAGGGAACTAATGTGAGTAGATTGTTACAGAAGAATGCTAAGTCCTTACCACAATACTAATCAAACTTCCTTTGTCCTACATACACATGCCAAGCAGGAACTCTGTACTTCTGCCAGAAACCATTTTCCATGTGCATGACAACATTTTATCTATATAGAGAGGTAAAAGGCACAGAGGAAAAAAAAAAAAAAGTCCTTACCACAATACTAATCAAACTTCCTTTGTCCTACATACACATGCCAAGCAGGAACTCTGTACTTCTGCCAGAAACCATTTTCCATGTGCATGACAACATTTTATCTATATAGAGAGGTAAAAGGCACAGAGGAAAAAAAAAAAAAAGGTGAGAATGCAGAAAGAAATGAGGCTTAAAATGCACAACACTCCATTCCATCCCCCTTCCCCTCACGCCAACCTCTCATCTATAATCCAACACAAGAGAGACAACAGGCAAACAGCAAGAGGTCATCTTCAAAGGGCTGGTTGCCAAGGGAGGCCAGTGGAAAGAGCGAAGGCATGTCCTCATCAAAGTCCAGCAGCTGTGGGAGAGCCACAGAGGTGCAGCTTCCCCTGGGGCTGCAGTGAAATTCAGAGATGGAGGATAAAGCTGGAGCTGGCAATATCAAGTGGGCAGCTTTGCACTTTGCTTCAGGGGAGGCACGAAAGAGAAGGGTTAGGATATTTTAATCCTTCTCTCCACCCATTTTTGCACTTGAGATACTTGAACTACTGTTTAAACTCACCCAGATACGTCATGTCGAATATGCTGCAGCAGGCAGAAGGCAGCAGCAAGGATCAACTTTCTGCTCAGATAAAAATTAACATTTTGTCTCAGTGACTACACTAAGAAGAGGGATGGAAAAGGTACAGCAGACAATGCACAACCAGCTCTAGTTTTGTTCTCACAGAAAACATAAATACATCTTCACAGCTGGAACCTGGGAGACAGTCACACAACAAACACTGCCTGCAAACACTACCCAACAAAATATGTGTTATTTTTCTTGGAGAAACTGTGGAATAATAAATGACACAGACTCCTGGCTACCTGCAATATTTGCATAAAAATTAG
The DNA here is from genome assembly GCA_013398055.1 of Ifrita kowaldi. Lineage (NCBI taxonomy): Eukaryota > Metazoa > Chordata > Aves > Passeriformes > Cinclosomatidae > Ifrita > Ifrita kowaldi. Next base: position 504,739 of record VZRS01000727.1, read on the forward strand.
AAGTCAACAGAAGAACAATCCCAGACTCTGCTTCTTAGAATTCTCACAACTTTTTGCGGCACTTTTATTAATAATGCACATGATGACCAAACATAAAAATTATGCCCCTAGTCCACAAATACAGGAAAAGAAGTTGCAAATGCAAGCAGTGAAATCTAACAGATTAAGTAAAATCTGAATGCAAAGAGGAATCAAAATTGCTCTATTATGAAAAAGAAATTTTAAATTAATAAATAATTAAAAATTAAAATTTTAACTTTGTAGTTCTCAGAAGCTAGGAGCTGTTCTATTTTAGAAAACTGTCATCCTTCCCTGCTAGTGACAAAGTACTGATTCTATTAAGTGACTTAATTAGCTGACAGAACATAAAAATTGAATTGTTGAATTGTCAAGTAATGGTAGGATAGAAATAATTTCATTATATTTACCTCCTACCTCATGCCCAGTATCTTCCCCAAAACACACAAAGAAGGGAAGCAGCTGGCATCTGCTAAGGATGAACAGACACACTTCTTGAAGCATGTGTTTTGGAGCATGAAGTTTCAGTTGCTCCCAGCACAGTGGCAGCTTGAGTGCTAATTCAAATGGCACCAAAGTTACATGGTTTGAACAAATCCTCTGGGTTGCAATACAAAAAAAAGTCAGCAAAAAAGGTTTTAATATTTAGAAAATTCTTGATCACTGCCTTGACTGCAAGTCAGTCTGGAAGTACCATTGGGAAGGAAAAGACTGATCAGCAATACAGTCAGCTTTAGTCAGCATGAAGAAAAGTTTTTCAAGGCTGAAACATAACAGTTCATAGCCTAAAGATGTACTCTGTTTCTCAGGTTAGTATGTGAACTAATCTTTGAATATTTACATACACACTCTTTCAAGATCCTGTGAACCATATGATCTCTGGCCAATAGAAAAGTTCCTTCAGCCTGTGCTGCACAAGATGCTCTTCAAAGTTCTTTAATATGATGAAAATTAAACAGCCTGAAAGAGAACACTGATTTTGTGTCTTTCAGAGTGATGTGATGGAGACCATCAAACCACCATCTCTGAGATGGTGCTGCAGATGTGCTCTCAGCTCAGCGGTGGAGCAATGATTTCTCAGTTCCCAGAGCTCGCAGCACGTCCCTGAGGCACAGGCCCAACAGAGGTGGGATTCCAGCACTGCCTGCTCTCACTGCTCAGACCAGACTTTCCAGCACCCTGTCTTCCCCACACTCTCCCTTAGTTGCTCCTCCTACATTCCATGATTTCTAAGGAATATTATTTATTCCTGTGTCTTGAAATGAAAGTACCTGCACTGCATACTCTGTTCAGTCTTTCCTCATTCCTCTGCCATAAATCAGTTCTGACTACTGCAAATCCCTTCAGACATCTCTCTTAAGACATTATAGGAAGAAAAATACTGAAATCAGCTAGGGGTATTAGGGGTCTTCATTACTTCTTTGTTATGCTGCTACAGAGTTAAGACTACTTTGGACACGTCCCCTTACTTCTTATCTCTGCACACATTTCTCTAAAGCTTAACCTTTAAGATTTCTAAATTTATAGAGTTGACTTGAGGATAACTACCATATACTTATATTGAATTTTATCAAAAATTACAAAGCACTCTCCTGTTCTCTATGTTTAACTTCAGCTTACACTGCAACAACCAAAAAATGTTCCAAGGAAAATCCCTGTGACATTTTTCACAATCTGAAGGTAGTGTTCATCTTAAATTGTTTTTCAAAGTTTGCGTTTTGGTCAGATTCTAGTCAACCTTCTATAAGCCATCCTGGACCACTACACAAACAAGTAAAATTTACAGAAGCTATGTTTCCAACTCCAGCTGCCACATGCCTTCTCATATCCTTGTTTCCTCACTTTGTGCTCCAAACTTTCCTCTCCAAAACTTATCATTTGACCATCCTTTTATCTGATAACTTCATATATTTCAATGGATTTATACTCAACTTATGGCTTCTGCTCACATGAAAACATTTTAAGGTGCTAGGTAACTTTTAGAGGGAAAGGAGCCAAAAGGGAACACAGAGGTCTCCAAACAGGTACAGCCTTCTGTTTGCTTCCAAACTGTCTCCTCTTTCTCCAGCACCAAGTTCTCAAGAAAATTACTTCCTCAGCATCCTTCATGCTCTGCCCCTGCTCTGCACATTTTCTGGCTAAGTCCAAACATCACACCTAGTTTAACATGCACTTCTTTGTCAGCTCCAATCAGCATAATCTCTCTGGCCTATATGGAAATACAGATGAAGCCAAAGCCCCCGCTGCAGCCACACAAGACGAGGCTCTAGAACAGGATGTACAACAGAACGTGATCTCCTTTACTGGAAGGTGAGATGACTTTTTCACCGTACCTCAGCTTCTCCCAGCAAAACTTAGATGCATTTTGCTGTTTCCTCTGACATCTCCACAGCCCACAGGTCCAGAATTCTCTCAAAGCTACTCACACCACTTCTGAGCCGCTGATGTAAGTAAGGTGTCTCTTAAGGAGACAGAGGTATCCATCCTCTGTTAGGTCCAGCCTCCTGCTTCATGAGCCTGAGTTCACTCAGCAGCACACAGGCAGACTTGTGTTACCCTGCTGCATCATGTCCTGTGGAGAACAGAGCAGCCCAAGGGCCAGATCCTACACAAATGAAGGAGGAAGGTGGCAGGATGGAAATCTTTCTCCCTCTGCCTTAACTTCCTCATCCACAGCACAGGGAAAAGATGCCCCTGGCAGAGAGGAACTGAGTACTTTTAAAGAAGTACAGGCCAGTATTGGGTCATGTAAATCAGGTGCAAAGAACTGTTCCTGAAAACAGATTAAGGCTTAACATTTGGGTTTTTCCATCAAAGAAAAATACCCTGGTGCACTGGGTTCTCCATTTCAGGTAAAGCAATGAGTAACGCAATGTTTCAACATTTTCTATTACAAGAATTCAGTGCTCATTGCAATCTGTCATGTTACCAGACAGAAAGTACTCAAATCCACTGGGGAAAAAACGCCCTTCTTAAAAACTACCACCTGATGGCAGCCTGTGGCTTCGGTCCTATTGTTCCAAGTGGCAACTGGCAACCATTTTGAGTGAGATTAGCTCTACCCTGAGTCACCACTGAAGAATGCTCTGTAGTAGAGAGAATGACTTGAAAATAAAAAGCTGCGCTTAATTCTAACGTAGCACATTGCTGAACTAGTCTCTGCAAACATTCCCATTTCACACACTGTGAAATTTATCCTCCCTCTTCCAGCCCTGATTTGTTTTATTTTGCACAGGAAATAACCAACTTAGATGTAACACGGGCTCCACAACTCAGTCCAGTGCACAACATTTGGTCAGCATCAAAAGCTGACTTGATGGCCAGTTTCACTCGCTGCTCACAGCCTATGCTTTGATATCTTAACCAGAATCAGAACTATTCTGCACTCAACTAATTATCACTTCTTTGCTCTTTTTCATTTATCAAAGGCACTTGCAGGAACGTAGCACTTGGTGCCTGAAGGATTCAATTAATGTTATTTAAAGTCAAACTAACAATAATGGAAGTTTCTGAAATTCTGGAGACCTGATGCACTCCCCTTTCATTAGAAAGAAGTTATTCCTGATCTAAGAGCAAAATTCAATTCCGCTTTGAATAAAAAACTACAAAAGAGAACTGTTTTACAGAACAGTAAACCAAAACGGGTTTTCTCAGCTTTTTCTGACACCATATTAAGGTACATACTTATCATATTACAGCACCCTATATATGGGTGGAAAAAAAACAGGTACCAGAAGTTTCCAAAGTTTAATTCTTACCATAATTAAAATCATGAGCCCAGTTCAGCCTTAAATTTCAGATGCTTGTGCTGTACTTCAGAACACGTCAAAAGTTCTTCCTCCTTTTCCCATCTCTTTCCAGATGATTCCTCCTTCCTATGGTCACTAATCTATTGCCCCATTGCTCCTCTCTTCCAGACTAGCCCTCCTACTTCTCTTCCACCCCATCCTGCCCTCTTTTTTCTCATCCAACTCCTCCAGCCCTGGCACACAGCCCACACTAATAAGCCCAGTAAAGCCTATTGGCTTGGGTTTAGTGCTGTGTGTCCTGCTGGCACACCTCAACACTGAGGTATGCCTCACTGATTGGGAAATTAGTGGTGCAAACTGTACTCCAAAAACACAGCAGTGTGGGGTGAATGAGTGCTGTCTGCAGGACATTCCCCTCACATGTCAGAAAGTTCGGACAGCGCAGTGAATGAGGTAAGACACTATGAGAAAAAAAAAATACAGTGTTGTGGTTAAAGCAGCTGAATGCTTCCCAACAGATGGATTGCTTCCTCTGCCACAGGATTCCTGTGCAATGTTGGGCAAGTCATAAAAACAGCCACGAAGGGTGTGACCAAAAATTCAACCAGCACACTATCCTATCTCCAACAGTTGCTAACTGCAGAAATTTGAAGAATAGGAAAAGCAGAAAAAATATGGAATGGTTATTCTTTAGATACAGCCTATTAATTATGCCTATCAGTGATTAAGACTTCCAGAGCTGAGATTTCACCCAGAATACTGTGTTTAAGTAAGCAATGCATCTATGTTTCACGTTTTTACCTAATTCCTTTGGGCTGACACACATACTTATGGCTTTTACACCATCCTACAGCAAGAAACACAACCTACTGTTTTTAAAACGTAATTTTTTGCTTGACTGTAAAGCTGTTTTGTGAATTTCACTGAGAATGCTCTGATAATCCTCGTATTGCAAGGAGTAACCAGTAATTGCTCCTTAATCACTGTCTCTCCATCAGACTTTACTCAAAGTCTCTTGTCAACAGCCTCTTTTCCAAGAGGCTGATAAAATTCAGGTCTTTTTCAGTCAATGTCACTCTGTTACATGACTCAGCTGATCCAGAGTTTGTGATCTACCTGTTCCTTTATCTGGTCTCCCAGTTTTATGATGCACTGCATGCAGCATTCGAACTCCTGGAGCCCAATAGTGCCCACCAAGCCTTCAGCTTTGCTCTCTGATAATTCATCTCTTACCTTTCCTACTAATTGCAACATCCCATGAAATTTTCACTGTCACTTACACCAGGGTAAGGTTTTCAGAATACACTTTATTCTTAGGAAGGAAAAGAAATCTTAGCCACAATTTTGAGAAGCTTTTTATGATGCTTCTTTGTTCTTCCTGGTGCATGCCTCCAGCTTGTATTACAATTAACCAAGATCAGCACTGATAACCTGCTGTACATACAGCTGTGATGGGGAGAATCCCTTTAATCAAGGTCCTTAAAAGGCACATTCAACCAGATTTAAACAAAGAGAACAGTCTGCAGAAAACGTGAGAGACACAAAAATAAAAACAAAGTCAATGGAATCTGTGCCGAATCACAAAAATAAACAGGAAAGGCTAGGCACTGTGAAAAGAACAACCACACTCACAAGCACATCTCTGCCCTCCACTGCTGGGGAACTGCTAACTTTGCCTGTACTATTTAAATAACTATTGGTGTTCATTTTTAAAAAACATGGAAGAGTCCATTCCATGAGGCATTTTGGGAATAGGTTACCTGTCTATAGAAAGTGAATACATATCACAATCACCAAAGGCCACATGAGAGAAACATCTGTGCTGGAAAAGCCATGGTTAGGATGCTTCATTGACTGTCATGTATGCAGCCTCTGTCAGGTAGCTAACAGCACACAGCATTCACCATCAGTCATTCTAGCTCAAGAATTCTCTACCATATATTGGCTTACTTCTAGTACCTAATTAGCACAAGATAGCACTGGTTTTTTTTTTCAGAGTACCTCAGATCATCATGGTAATACATTATTTTAGTAATATAGTACCTGATTTAATACAGTCACCCAGATTAACAGAAGTTTTCTATGCAAGATCATATCACCTTTCAGTAGCTGACTCCATAAACTAGTTTGGACACACGCTTGCTGGCCCTTCATCTGATAAGCTCCTCTTGCTATCCTCTCCCAGTTCAGAAGAAAAAGGCCACATCTAATGCTGTTCTTGTTAGGCTTTAAGGACACATTTGGCATCAGCCTACAGGAGATGTTTTAAAATGTGTGTGGAGGAAGAGCTGGGGAGAAGAAGTCTTCCCTCTCTCCCCAACAATCACTGTTACCTGAGGTGCTGATTTTCCCCAGAACCCTTAGGATGGGTTTGAACCTGGTTTATCACAAACAGGACAACAAATGAGAGACTATCACCTCTAATTAAACATAATAGAAATCACAATCCCAAAAATAAAAATACAGCCATTCAAGTAAACCCGTCTTTGTATGACAAGGCCACAGACAGAATAACTGAGTTTGTACCTGTAATACTGTTATTCAATAAAAAAAAGTTAGCACATTTTCTCCTAGATTAATAACCTTTTCTTAAACAAAAGAAAATCTGAACTAACAGATCAGACACTGTAGTTGACAGTGCTACAGCTCTGTTCCTATATATATTCCCTCAGGCTGGAGTCTGAGTAAAACCTGTTCATGATCAAACTCATCTGCTCACTATCATCATCAGCTTCCTGTTCATTCATCAGTATATGAATGGTTACAATAGGGCCATCAAGACAAAAGATGGCTTCAGAGGGAATGTCTAACAGAGGAAGAAGTTACATCAGCCTGACGCTCCTTTGTTCATAAAGCTCTGACCATTAATAGCAGCTAAAGACAAGGCAGCTGCTGCACAGAATTAGGAAGAGACAGAAAGAACAATTACTTCCTGGAAACGTTTTTTCCCCTGCAGCTCAAAAACACTCTACAGAACTTACACTGAACAGTAAGAGAATGAGAAAAATTCTGGAGATTTAGCTGTATTCCCTCCAATCCTGTTAGTGAGCAATTTAAGTAGGTACCTGTCAGGCATGCCAATAAAACTGCTGTTCTACATCTCCTGTGCTACATGCAGCAACATGGACTCCACTGCTCTTCAAAAATAAAGTACAATGTCACAGTATGCAGCAACCCCCAAAACCAAAACAGATCTTCCCTGTGCTCTCTCAAATTTAGATAAGAAAGCTACACATGAAATAATGGACTGGAAAAAAATAGGACAGAAAAACCCATCAAGGGCTCTCCTTTAGAACTTGATCCTTACGGGAAGACCTAAGCCACAAGCTGGTAGAGCCTGGAAGCATGTACTGCAGAATTCTCACCATCTGCTTGCTCTAATCTTACATTCTTCCTTCACAAGTATCTGCTACTGGTTTCTACCAGAGAGTCACTGGAGCACAGAACTTTTTTGGTTAACTTAGCATGGCAGTTGTGTTAATTCACTTGGTTGCGTGAATCGAAAGGCCACAGATACCGCTGGCAGAAGTGGCTGCACAAACTCAGTAGAGCATACAGGAAATCAGCTGAAACCTCTTTTTTTTTCATTCTGCTGCTCACTAGGAGCAAAGAATGGGGATGTCATAGTGATGGCAGACCCCACCAATTTATCCTGTTCTATGGGCAGAGAAACCTCTGCTTTATCAACTGCTGTCTTCTACAACAGACTGGAATAGTCTGTCCTTCACATATGTGATGGGATTTCCAAAAAGAATATATTTTAAAGCAGAAAGCCATGGTAACTGCTAGGATTCCCATCCCAGAATTTTTCTCTAGCCTCTGTGTATGGTGAGGGGAAAGTGCCTGCAGCAGTAACACAAGTACATGTCAGAGCCCATCTCAGAGCTCTGTAAGATGTGCAAATTTCCTGGTGCCTGAAGGTTTGGTAAGTAGAAACCAAAATCAGAGTATTTTAATCGTATTGAAGCACTTTCTATTAGTGTCAAGTATCAAATCACACACATCTGTAGAAGCAGCATGGCAGAACAGAGACACAGGAGGGTGAAGAGAAAAAGGTCTGATGCTGACCAGCAAAATTTAGAAATTTCCACTTGAGGCAACACAAGAATGCCAGTATCATCCCACATACTCCACAACAAAGAGGACGAATCCCTGTTTCAGCACGGACCTTATGGCTTGCCTTATTAAGGTAATAAACTGATTCAGCAGACTATAAATGTAGCTTTGACCCCAGAAGAAAGCATTAAAGTTAACAATATAGGCAGCCACCTTTCCCTCATGATAGATTTTCAGACTTCAGAGCGCCACAATTTTGTGTACTAATCTGAACTGCCCTACAAATGGTCTCAGGCCTACATGGGAAGGAAAGCTGTAGATTTTGCCAGCAGAAATAACCACTTTCATCTCAGGCATCCTGGAATACATTTTGGAACTGGGATAATCCCATTAGGTAAAACATAAGTGAAACAATGCAAAATGGTGAAGTTGATTTTAAGTTTTGGAGTTGACAGCTCCCCAAAGACTTACAGAGGGATGGGCTCTCCCTCCCAAGGACCTCCAGTCTACACCAAGAGATGCATGCAGGCTTTGCTCACCATCTGAGCAGAAGAGCTTGTCCCACCTGAGCTCCAAACATGTGTAACATCAATGCAACTCTATTAATTGATGCACACTGCCTTTCTGGTAGCACTTACTCATTCAGGCTTTGAGTCATGTCCACACGTAACTGTTGGATAGCAGACTGTGCTAGCTCAGGTCATTTGCTGTACACCATCCATACACACAACGCCTTTGGGTGGAAAAGCTGGACTACCATGCTCTATCTCACAATTTCACAAGGTTCCCTTTGAATTATAAATGTGGGACCTTTATAAACAAAATGAAGGTTCAGAAACACTTCTGCAGCTGTAGTATATAAAGAAAAGTGAGGTCTGTAACAAAGAAGGTTGAAAACTCCCTCCACCCGTGCACATCTGTTCCAGAAAAGTCACACCTCTTCTTCCCCCTTTCCACATAGATTAAGGGGGAGAACAACTGTTTGTTTCCCATTCACAGCTTGTGCCTGGACAAGCCTGCGCTTCTTGACAATGGATCTGGCTTATCACTTCCCCTCCAACTCTACCTTGCCTGTGCTTAACTTCTTTTCATACAAATCCCAAAAATTTTTAACCAGCATTCTCAAGAGGAAACAAAATAAGCTTCCATTTCAATATGGAAGGCAGCCTGAAAACAAGCATTCCTTCCTGTGCCATTTTCCTACTTCATTCCACATGGACACCACAAGTGAGAGAACGCCACATGCAGAAGTTGTGCAAAGTAAAATAAGAAAAATTGCGACTTTGCAGACACTTCAAAATGTTTGAGCTCCATGCTATTCATGAAAACCTTCTATATACTGAGGTATCCCTGCTCTATCTCTGTGGCACATGCTTCACCTCTCTAAACAAACAAGGACTGTCTTTGTGCCTTTGTTTAAATTAAGAAAAAGAAAAAAAAAAGAAAAAACCAACCTGTCTCACAGGCTGTGATTACATCAGCAAGAGCATTCTCCTTTTCTCTATCAATCCTCCCTTACTCAGGCTTTGAAGAGCCTCTGTGTGCTGCTGCCACTTCCTTTGATCTTTCTATTTTATGCCCCAGGGCCAGCCCTGATAATATCTGCTTTGCCTGCACAGTTTTGGAAAAGGCAGCAGCACCCATTCCTGTCCAAGAGCAGCTTTGTGCACACACTGAACCGGCATGTGCGCCCTGTGATCCCGGAGCAGCAGACACACAAAACACACAGGCTGCACACACGCCACTGCAACAACATGTGGGCAGGCTGCCTGTGCCCTGCAGTTAGCGGCTGCTTTTTCACTCCTCTGAAAGGATAGATGGCCCTGACAACTTATGGTTAGTGTTTCAGCCGTGCAAAGGAACAGCAGAAACCCCAGAGGAAAGCGCTGTCTATTTTAGCAACTAAATTCTTGACACTTTTTTGGTTCAAAAAAAAAAGTCAGAGGTAGGAAGCGAAAGACTGAGTGGCAGAGCAGCAGGGAAAGAAACACAGATCCTACCAACAGCCAAGTGCCAGATTCCTAAATGAGTAAAGATGAAAGGACATGCTTCTTCATCTTCTTCTCCTTCTTATTAAAGATAACTGTAACTTGAAATTTGGAGATCTGACCTACAGCACTACTATCATCATCTCTTCAACAGATATAGCCAGGTATTTTAATGTGACCCCTCATGAGCTGATGGGTAAATTGTTTTTGATTGCTCCTTTAGTGGCATGGCTAGAAGGAAGTTTGTTCTCCTCAGTTTCATATAATGGCATCTCCCAAAAAATGCGTGCAAATATTGACAAGAAATTATTAATCCAAGAGACCAAGTGTTACCCTAGAAAATCAGGGAGCAACTTCAGTCTGTCTGGTACCACTGCTGGTCCTGGCAGGAGACACCACGTGTGTCAGACCCAGTCTGTATCAGGTTTTGCCCATGGCAAGGTTTGCTCTCCAGAAGCAGCATCCAGCAGTGCCATGCACAGCTCTGCAGCATGCTGCATACAGCAGAGGATACACACAGCTTCCCGCTGTACAGCGCTATTAACCAGTGGCTTTTCTTACAAACATCATGCTTTGGTTTCCTCCATTTGGGGCAAGTGCCACCACAGTCATTCATTCCCCTGTCAGCTCTTGCTACACTTCGAGCTCAGCTTGGCTAAGGTGTAACATCAGGCCTGACATTTCACAGGTTCTAGCCAACTTCTGAAGGTGCTTTCCAGACAAGAGTTCAACCTGCTTTACACCACTTGGCAGAGGTGACTCTTTCTCATCCCAGACAGCAGCAGTGTGTACTTCACTACCAGATCACATCAGAAGCAGTCAAAGAACTTCCAACATGACCCCTGTATTTCTCACGCCTTTATGGGAAAGGATATTTTTAATCTGTATTTCTTGCAATCTGTCCTAATCCAAACCTTTTTAAGAACTAGATAGCATTTGAAGAATTTCAGAAAGAAAGCCTTCACACTGAGACAGTGATGGCAAGACTGAAAGAAACCCTGACCTTCTCTGCCATCTCACACTGCATTTGCAGGCAGCTGCGTGCTCCAAGCTAAGCCCACTGCAAACTGCTAGCTACAACCCCATTCCAGGTTTTACCCTCAGCCGCTCCTCCTAGTACTTCAAAGGAAAAGTATTTTTGTACAGCCCAGCAAGGAGTGTAAACTGTTCAGCTACTTCCAAAGCAAGATTATTTAACTCTTAAGTACCCAACATCCCCTGACCTCAGCAAGGGATGTCTGTGTAAAGAAAAAAAATTTACCAGGAGCCTAAACATTTAGTCTGTTGTGCTCATGACTTAACTAAAAAGTGACATGCCAATAGTCACCTTCCCATTTCCCCTCCCTCTTGTTTTGGAGGGGAGAAAAAGGTCAGAAAAATTAGAACTCATAAAATGAATTTGTGAGAGCCATGGAATCACTGAATGGTTTGGCTTGGAAGGGAATTTAAAGCTCATCTCATTCCAATCCCCTGCCATGGTCAGGACACCTTCCACTAGACCACGTTGCTCCAAGCCCCATCCAACCTGGATGGATGGGGCATCCACAGCTTCTCTGGGCAACCTGTGCCAGTGCCTCACCATCCTCAAAGTGAAGATTTTTTTCATCAGATCACACAGATACTTTCTATAACACATTACAATTTTGTTTAAACAGCTAAAGACATCATTTCTCTTCAATAATGTCGAGTCAGCTCTAACTATCTAAATACCTTCTGAAGTCGGGCCAAAGGATCCCACAAATCCAGCAAACTCCAGTAAACGAAATGCTTCCCTTGGCCTCCCACCCATTCTCACAGTAGTGACAAGCTGGAGCACAGGCTTCCTCACAAATGAAACCTCAAATAAATCTTTGCAGAAAATATGAAAATAGCCTGGCTGTCTTTATGCTGAGAGACAACTGTAAAGGTAGACACTACATGATGCTGTTCTTAAATTAAAAAGGAGACCAATTTAATTTCTTTTGTTCCAAAGCTCCTCATGAAGTTTGAGTTTCCACACTCAGCAGGTATCTCCCTACCACCTGGAGCACATGAGTGGACCACTGCCCACCACTCCCCTCCTGTTCCCCGGGGTCCCAATTTTGTTTCAGGCCCAGATGGTTCACAGTTTTATACAAACACTTACAACCCACCTTCCATTGACACAGAGATCCAGGGAAAGGTACCCATCTTTACATTAACAGAAGATGGGTGAACTTTGATCTCAAACAAACCACTTCATTTCATCTGACATCAGATATATACTCAAGCATATGTACTCATATATTTCAGTTACAGAATCTGCAAAACCCATTGGGATTTACTGCATCCAAGCTTCTTTTTGCTTGGGTATTAAACAACAGAGGTTGCCTACTAATTAAACACAAGACTCTTGCTTACAGTGAGGCTGTCCATGCCATTTTTCTAGTTATGCTTTTATTCTACACTTTATTTTTTATATTGGAGCTTCTCTGACTTGTATTTGTACAAGGCTACACTCAAACTTATGCTGCATCTTCTTAACTAAGGCACATCTGTATTCAAAACACTCAAAACCTGGTAGATGTGCTGCCAAAACCTTCATCCAGATTATAACACAGGACAAGACATTGCTGCATTTTTAGTTTGGACATTTTAGTTCCAAAATATTTTTTTTCTCTCATACAGCTAGACACTTCAAATAACTGCACCTCTGTTACCAACACAGAGAATAAAAGCTCAGATACATTCAAGTCCTCCTTGCTTTGTCAGATGTTCCCCTGTATCTGCAGAATGGAGAAGGGGTTCATTTGGAGTGCTGCAGGTATATAAAGGTAAGTCCTTTCCTCTTAAGGATAAAATGAACAATGTCTGCTGCAGCACTGCCACAGCAGCACCACCGCAAGTCTTCATTTCTTATCATCCTCTAGACTGAATGCTATTTATTCAGAATGTATTATGACAGTTTTAGAAATAAGGATTTGGAATTTGACACAGTAAATAGCTGCATTCCCACACTGCCTTCTGCCTGGTGGCATTAAAATTTCTCTTTTCTTCTCCCTTCTTTTCAGCAGTCTCACTTATTTCGAGGTGGTCCCAAAGCTTTGAGAGCAGGACAGAATTACCATCAGGAAAGTCAGGGGTGCACATGTAGAAAACACAAGCAATAAAACTGGTGGGTGTGTTAAACACACATACTTTGTGTGCAAGGGAATGAAGTACAGCCAAGTGCTTTTGCCTCGCTTGATTTTGCTGAATGGAGGAACAGTCTTGAGTTCTTCTCCTGAAACTCTTAGGAAACTTTAACATCCAGTCCATGAGCTGCCTCTTCGACCTCTCTATGGTATCAAAACTATGGTTTCAAAGTTAAGAACAGTCAGAACTGAAGAGAACCTGTAAAATTATGACTCTCTGTGAGCATTTAATGTGATAAAGGTAATTTCATGATGATAGCTTTCTACAAGACCTATTTCAGTACACAAGATGGACAGACAAACAGAGCGAGGGTTAAAAAATTAGAGAGGTTACCGCCTATAAGAACTTCTTATTTGAATGCAAGTTGAAAAGTTACCTGTCAAACAATTCTGTGCAAACCTGAAACTGGCTAAAAAGCATCCCTAATACATATGATTCATATGGCTACCTGAATAGCTCCTTCACTGAAGGTCTCTACAAAACGTGGGTAAGCAACTCACACCAGAATATACAGAAATAACAGCCAGCTCTACATTATTCAGGTTTTTGAATTCCCACTCAAAATATTAAATGTTTTAGGTGCTGCATTATTTCACTACTACTGGCTAATGTTTCCAACAGCTGCACCTGCAGAGCCTGAAGAGTCAGCACAAACTCTATAGACAGGAGATGCAAAATTTCAATTCTTCTTTCCAAATACTATGGAAACAGCTTGGGCAAACCACAACAGCAGGTCTCCCGCACAGATAAACCAGAGAACTCAGTTGAGCTGTACCGTGAAAACACAGCTGTGGCTGTTTGCAAAACTTTGGTGCTGCAATTGACAGCTACAAGGGAAAGTGTGTCACAGGGAATTTGGATGTCATGCAGCAGTGCCTGTGGCTGAATGGCCAATACCGTGCTCAAGATCGATTGTCATGCCCAGTCCTTACCAGTGCTGAACTGGAAGACTGGACAGAATCCAAAATATTTGATAACAGATCACCATTACCTGCAAGAGTATTAACTTTGTATTAATGTTTTTGCACAAGCGATTGATGCAAGGGGATGTGTCAGGCCTGAAAAAGCCATTAAGTCATATTTTGAAAGTTAAATGATTGTTCTAATATTTAATTGAGGGAAAATGAAGCTCTACCTTTCTCATTTTCAGTCTAAACACATATTCAATCAACGCAGCCAGCAGCTTAACATCTCACACCACAATTTCAGAAACTTGATTTGGCTTTGGGCAGGTAGGCTGGGGAAAGGTGGTTGGCAAACACTTCTTATCACAAAATGTACTATAAAATGAAGTTGATGACAAATTTTCTATTACATGGGCTACAGAAGTACTATATTAACCTAACAGACTAGCACACTGGTGCAACTATTTATGCATGACTCTTCTTTTGGCAATATTAGGAAAAAAAAAAAGAAGTAAATCCTGCTGGAACTTTGAGATACGTGTCTGAATAGCCAGCTTTTGGATCTGCTTATTTGCACTTTAATTCTCTCTACTGAATCCCTTATTTTGACCCTAAGAAGGGTACAGAACTGATTTCCAAAGCACTACTAATTAGCTTTATTCAAGAAAGGTAAGGTCTCTTGAGATAAAAAATACCAACCCTAGTTTCTCTGCCTGCAAACCATCTGTAAGTAATTTCATCATGAAATATCAGAACATGACAGAAATAGTGCCACCTATAAAATCGTCCTGAAGGATAACCATGACTCAGGCACTAGTGATTGTTTTAACAGACCCTGCAGGGCTGGGCTAGGAATTCCAAGATTCTACACCACCTTGGCATTTCCCTTCGGTGTCCTTTGAGACCTGGTCCATGACCAGAGATAAGGCATACTAAAAGTAATATTTAAGGAGCATCACATATAAGAAATTCTCTCTTTTCTTAATTTAATTCTCTTTTACTGCACATTTGTGGCTAGATATAACAAAGGCAAAGAGCTTTTATCAAATACCTCCAACTGCAGGACAACAACAATCACATTTCAAAACAAACCAAAGCTTCCTTCTCTACCCTCAAAGATAAATGAGACGAGAAATTCAGCTACACAAAGATTAACTCTGAATTAGTTACAGGTTATTATAATTTTTTCCTGTCTTAATTATTATAGAAGTGTGGGGCTGAAACATTAGGATTATGATTTTTTATGATTTTCTTGAAGATCATTTTCACCTTGAAGTTCAGAAACAGTTTGTGTCCCTGGTAGTGCCCTGAGAATTCACACAGGAACTAGAAGGAATCAGAAAGTGAGAATTCAAAAGAAAGAAAAAGGCATCAGGAAAGAAATTAGAGGTCTAATTTTCTTCTCCCTTGTTCACCCATCCAGATTTAACATCAGTCACTGCTTGTCCACCAGGGCTCCTGTAACCATGCTGCCAGCCCCAAAAACAAAACATCTCAGGCTTTAACCAGCAACAGAGCCCTTTCAAAAAGCTGGTCCCCACCTTCCCTCCATCCACCCCACAGAGCAACAACGTGGGTTTGGAAAACCAACCTGTAGGACAGCAGGGGAGAGCTGCTGCTCTGCCAGAATTAGCTGCCAAATTTTAAACACCATGAATGAAGTTTATTCACCCACTGAATAATCTAGTACCTGCCTCAGCACTAGAAATATGATCCTAGAGTCCTAACATTAGAGATCAATTCCCCACCAGCTAACGAGAGACAGGAATAGGCCAACATCAGAAGACAGAAGTATTTTCCTAAAACATGCATGACTTCAAAGCAATCTTTTCTAGCATTTCAGTTAGGCAACATATGCTCACCTGTTGCAAAGCAGAGCATATGTTTTGTTCTAACCCATTTTGTTCATGCTTCCAATAATTCACTTCATTCACTGTTAGCAGTCGTCCCTCAGCATCTGTAAGGACATTTCATTGACAGGTTTCTAAATGGACAGTAAAAAAACCAAACCAAACCAAAAAAGACAGGCACCCCTAAAGACCCAGTTGAACAGCACATTCTTAATTGCTCTAAAAATTACTGCACACTTATAAAGGGACTCTGTATCCTTAAGAAGTAAGCTGAAGGAGAAGCACTGAAAATGCCTGCAATTACTCTAAAAAATAAATGCATTTTAATGTAAATGTAAGTTGCCTTATCTCTAAATAGATACTGGGGTTTTTAAAAAAATTATATTCTTCTAGCAGCTGTCTCAGCTTGAAAAGGTAAATAAAACCAACTCCTCCTTCCAGAGGCACAGTTTGTAATGTTAATTCCTTATAACATGAACAGCAGAAATCTGTGAATTCACTTAGAGATTCTCTTTCAGACTAAGAAATGCTATTCTGTGCTGAGAAACAGAGCCCTGCAGTTGGGCACGGATATGCCACATTATCATACTGATACAAAGATTAAATTCCTCTATCACACAGTTCATGAACCATTCCTTAGAGTAGCCAAAACCACCATGCCTCTGAAGGCAGAGAAAGTGCTAGAGGATATTCTCCAGCTGGGCAGTGTTTGCAGTTTGCTATATCACAGCAACTGCTTTAGGATGGCTTTCTTCTAAGACTTGTTCAACTTCTCTCTTGTTCTTCTCAGCATCTCTTGTTTGCTGTTCCAAGCATTTTTTCTGGCAAGGATGCTGTAAAAAAGTCAAGTTCCCTGCCTCACAACTTTCCCTTGACAGATACTCAGGATTCCTATTATTTTCTCAGTCATTCCTACCTGAACCAGTCCTAACCTAGGTCAGAATTCTGCTGCCTTAAGAACAGATTGCATCAGTTTGTGTATTCTGTTCTTAAGACTGCAGAGCCCATTTTAGCTGAAATATGTTTATAATGACAAGATTTCAACATTCAGCAGTATTTGGATAGTTCAACTGCTAAAAAATATATATAATTCAGCTTCCTAAGTAGTGCTACCTAGCCTGACAAGTATCTTTATCTACGAGGTTATTCACTAGCAATATCCTTACCACCCAGCACATTTTCTTGCTTACACAGGAAGCAAATATTTTCCCATCTTCACCAATTTGAATTCTAAGACACCAAGTGCAACTTAAAGACAGCAAAATAATTTGATTTGCAAAAATTCTCATTGCAGTAACATTTAACTAGACATATGCTACTATTAGTTCTTACTAAGACAAAAGCACAATGATAGAGGGAATCACAGAATCATTATTAAGATCAAGTCCAACTGCCAACCCAAACCACCCTGTTCATCACTAAACCATGTCCTTGAAGGCCCCATCCACACGTTTTTGAACACTTCCAGAGACAGTGATGCCACCACTTTCACTGGGCAGTCTCTTCCAACATTTTACAACCTTCTGTGTGAAAATTTTTTTCTTAGTATCTAATCTAAACCTCCCCTAGCACAACCGGTGATCAGTGGAGAAATCCTTCCCAGAGACAGAAGCATTGGGTATTTCCACACTTGATAATTTTTCCTGTCCCACAAGGATGTTTCAGGGGATGCAGGGAGAAGGAAAACTACCTTTGTTAACAACAGTTTGGAGGAAGGAACTAAAGAGAAATGAAGTCACCATCACATGCACCCATCCCTAGACACAAGCACTGAAATGGCACTCCAGCAGCCATGGAGTTCAGGCAATGATGTCACATCAGCATTAACAGGAGGTACACGAACACACAACTCCTGAAGATACCACACAGCTGCTTCACTTTCTAAATAGGTCTTCCCCTAAAATTAACTGTGAAAATGCAATGTTTAGATGCCATGGGCAGATTTTTTTTTTCTTCTGCAAAAAGCAGTATCAAGTTCTTTCTCTAGTTTTGTGTATTATAAAGTTCTGTTTATTGGTGTATTTTAGAAATTCTCACTGCTACATCAGTAAGTTACAGGTCTCTATTTCCCTGCTGAATTTCCATAGTAAGAGAAGCTTTACTCTTTGAGCAAACTATTTATGTCAAATAGACAAGCAAGCACTTTCTCCTATGGCTGATTTCCAGTGCTATTTATCTACCTAGGCAGTGATATTGATTTCACTTGCTGAACTACAAAAGGCTGTACCAACAGAGAAGTGCATCTACAGCAGAAATGTCTAAACCCACAAACCTTTTCCTCTGTAGGCTGTGCATTAAAACAAATTATCATCACTGAAAGACAAATTTTTTTACTAAAAACACCCATTCAAAATAACACATGAAAAAAATCTGCTATTTCAATAATGGTGTTCCAAGTTTAGTCAGGAGATCATCATGCAACACAAAGTGTACAGAACTTCACAACACACAGTGAGTGCAGCAGAGCAGGATACAGGAATCTGCCTGAACTACCAGCACCCACACGGAGAAGTTCCAGGAAAAAATGCCATTGCTTTGCTGTCCCAGCTGGCCATGGCAAAGTTTCTGTGGGTCAGGACATCAGTAATAAGGGAGTCCACATGACATCCACAATGCAGGGCTGAGAGGATAAAGCAGAAGGGAGACATGGCACAGGAAGGAGGAAAAGAGAAGCCCACAGCAAAAGCTGGGGGAATGCTTTCTTATGACGTACATGCAGCCTCCTGTGGCAAAATCAAGGTAAAGGTTCAAATCACAATGAGGCCTAAGACACCAAAGTCAGTGGCATTTTAAGTACCAAAACCCCCACACCTCTGTTTCTAAAAGTACAGTGCCAGCTCTGAGCAGCCCACTGCCTGGGGGCCAGTGGAGCAGGGAAGTTGCTGAGGCACAGAAGCCTGAGATGGAAAACTGAGAAGCCTGAGATGGGTTAAAACTTGACTGATAGCTCACCCATCAGGTACCTTTTTTAAGACTCCTGCCCAAGCCTGGTCAAAGATTCATTCAAGTTAAATGATCCAAGTGGCAATTTCCTTCTAAAAGCTTTTTCCATAATTTCTGATCAGCTCCTACTGAGAGCCAAATCCTAAATTTTCAGTTCCTCTTCAAACCACAGACTGCTCCTTCCTCAGGGTCTATGACAAACACTCCCGTGACTCCTGAGGTCTGACCCACTGCAGACCACCTGAGTTTACAGAGATAGTGGAGAAGGATTCACCATAACTGGGTTTTGCTCAAATTCTAATTTACTGCACCTATTTCTTTTACAACGTGTCTGTAGGAAGGCTCAAACAAGGAGCTAAGATCCAGTTACTGGGCTATCCCCAAGCTGCAGGAGCTAGAAAGGAAATCAAGTGGTTCCTCCTGTAAGTATTTAAGCAATATTTCTGTAACATAAAACCACTCTGATGGCTACAAATCCGAAAGAGACCAAAGAGTAAACAGAGGGAAAGAAATTCTGTTGTGTGAGGAAGAACTTCTGCTCCAGTTAAAAAGAATACATACTAGAGTGATCTGAAGCTGCCTATAAATATTCAAGAACATCAAAGCCGGTCCTGTTAAATTAAAAATGCTGTCACACAGATAGGAACTAGCCTCTAGCACTGCCAGCTTCAACATGTGAGCCTCTGATCTGAGAGGCAGAGGCTCAGCTCTTCAAGAAATTTTATTCAACATAAGAAGAGGAAAAAAAAGTGAACCAGCAGTTGAGTTTAATAAGGGTATTAAATACCTTACGAGTGAGCTAAGTGGAGCTTAACTCTTTCAGAACACTTCAGCCCTTTCACTGGAAAGGACAGTAGCTTCTTCCCATACAACTTCCAAGGCTGGGATGTCTCTGGGCTCCAGGAACGTTCCTATCCAAGCCCCTGAAACGAACACTTAACACAGACTTCAGAAACAGAGATTCTGTTCATACTGCACACCTCACACATAGAGGTGTGCATACATTGTGGCTGACTATTCCACATCAGGGACCTGTGTTTAATACTAAAGCAGTCCAGAAAGATTTCAAATCACCTTCCCACAGCTGCCTGAAGATAACAAGAGTGGTAGACAACAGGAGAGCAGACCACTTCATTTGACTTTTGTTATTTGAGGAGATTCAGCTCTGGTGTGAGAAACTTAGCCCAGTTTGCAACTACAACCCCGTTACTTCACTGCAGAAAAAACTGTCAATTCCCAGTATCCAAACCCAAAAAGGCTCTCCCTGACAGTTATGAATGGGGGCAGAGGGAACTCTGGCAGAGTAGCTTTCTCAAATAAAACAGTGGAAATATAATCATACCTTGGAAGATCTTTTGCATTAATTAGGCCACAATGTCTTTTCTTCAGATACAGTTTTGGGATGCAAAAGATAGTATCTTTTAAGGAGGCAAAACACTGCTGGCTACCAGACTGGGGATACCTTGTCTCTGAGCAAAAAGAGGTCTCCAGACCTTGGCTCCTCTTAAATACTGAACTCAGCAGCATCTCTTGGCACTGTTTCAAGAGTTCATTTCTTGCTCCCAGCCCTGCTACACATCATCCAGGATATCTGCCAGCTTGGCATCCAGACCCTAAAGTATTCATCTACTCTTTATCCTCACAGCAGGCAAGACAGCATCTGCTCTAAAAGGCTTCTAAATAAATACAAATCAGGTATGAGAAAGTATGCTGGACCCTATTACAATACAATACTGCAATGATAACCAATACCTTTCCCTGTTATATCATACACACCCTTTAGAAAAAAAGGAGAAAACCCAGCGTGCCCAAGAAAAGGACAGCAACTGCTACATTGCATATCCTAACCTCTATCCTTACCTCCAAAGCCAGCAAGGACAGGTAAAACCTCATGCAGCAGGGACAGAAAGCACTAGTGCACACAACTGACATGCTGTATATATAATACTGATTTTTATATATGAGATATTATTATTGTTGCTGTTGTTATTAGCGTAAAACCAATCAAGGCTCCATTGAGAGTGCCACCATTTAACCAGGCCCAAACAAGAAGTCTGTAAATCTTCAAGGGCAGTCCCTGTGAGTAAAATAAAATAAAATTTAAAAAACCCCACAGCCTTTAAAAGAGGTTCTTGTCCATGAACTACAGAACTGTGAAACTGACCCATTACTGAAAAAAAACCGAACAGAATACCCTCTACGTTTCCAATTCAGTCCTTCACATGTACATTTCTTAATGTGTCATCAAAGTGGACAGCTTAAAAGCTCAAAACTTGCAGTTCCAAAGGTGAACTCGACAGCAAGTTTGGTTTCAGCCTCTTCTGCTTGGGGAAGGAGGGGCAGAGCAGAATGGATAAAGCAAGAAGTAGAGAAGAAGGATTTTTCGCAGCCACACTTAAAACACTTTTTATTGTGTGCATTTTTTTCAAAGCAGGCAAGCATCAAAAGCCTCAAAGTAGGAAAACAGATCTTGGCACAAACTAGGCTCTTTTCTGAATTAAAAGCAATTTTTCAAACACTACAATCAGAAGTATTTGAAAGTTGCTTACCAAGCACATGCAATAAATTCACAGTAGGAGGCACATACTTGCAACATGCATGCCTGTACAGCTAATTAAACAGTTGTACTCAAACCATGACTGCAGACTCTAAAATATGCCCCATAGTTCTTCTCAGGCCAGTCACCTCCTCACTGATTCTTCCATTTGCTTTACTACTGAAAATTATGCAAAATAATAAAGCAGCTTAAGCTCAAGGAAACCAACAGAAAGCTTAAGCTGGCCATCAGCTTTAGAAAACAACTAAAATCCTCACATTAATGCACAGAGTAACGTGGCTGGGAAGCCTAGAGAGTCTGCATATATTAAGCTGCATATTTAGGGTTGTACTTGTGTCTGGAACATAACAGGCACCTAATCAACCTTTGTAAACTGGCTCTTCATCTTAAAGCCAAGTGCAACAACAAAAGTCTCTAAGCAGCATGAAAAGGAAATTCAAAAAAATGAATGAAAGCAGTCTGCCAGTGAGAAGAGGACACCCTAAGTCACCAGAGGCCTGTTTTCCTGAGCACTACAACTCAAACCTACTGTAAGCACAGCTTCACCAATGGGATGAGTGCAGTAAAGTGCAATTTTTGGGAGTCTCTATTGGGTATCCACACCCTGGTCACCTCTGGTTTGTGCCAAGCAGTCGAGAAAAATGTGGAAAACAGAATTACTTTTTTTCCTAACATGAATCTTCTGCTGCTGTTTTAACAACTTCAAACCACGTCTTTGTTTAAAACCATCTATTTTTCTCCTTTGCTGATCTCCATGAGTGTGAAGGGCCCTCCTTTTAAGCCAGGAAACAAGAAATAAGACCAAGCATCCAACGTGCATTCATTCTGTTTTCATGTGTAGGCACAGGCTCTGGTTTGAACGTATTTGAACACTGAAGGGCAGATGCCCAAAACGAGAGATAGTATGTACCAGTTAATAGTTCCTAAATTGAGCACTTCCAATGCAGTAAGTGTATTAATGCAAATACATGTACCACCTACATAACTGGGTAGAACATACAGCAGATTACTGCATCCAGATCTTATCTTTCCTTAACCAGTCCGATGCTGGCCTCCTGAAAGCATTCGTACTTTGAAAAACTGTTTCTGAAAGTTATTTTGGTTCAGAAGGGCCTCACTTTGCAATTCCAAAACAAGAACTAGAAGACTGTAATAAAAAAAGGGAGCCTTTTTAAATACACACTCCACCACAAGATGGTATAAACTGGAAGAAAATTACTATGTATGCTAATCAATGGTTTTATACAACTACTCAAGACTTTCCTATAAGATCTGCTTGCAGTAGAGCTGCACGAGGTTCTTCCCCTCCACATTTGCCACACTGAATCATGTCCCCTACAGACTTCACCTGGTGCCATTTCAGAAGCCCTGCATTAGGCAAAGCACTAAAGAAGAAGCTGTCATGTGCAGTAAGGGGACCAGCGAGGTGCTCAGGGGGAGTGTGTGCCAGTTCCACCCTTGGGGCATGGCTGGCCACAACTGCTGGTAACACTATGAAGTAGGTTGTAATTATATATAAACCACTGTAGTCACATAGATCCAGTCTAAACATAAATAAATATATATAAATGAAAAAAAATTCTCCAAATGGATCCATGTTTAACAATTTTTATGCACCACTCCTCTCTGGGATTTTTTCCTACTTCCACCTCCCAAACAAGCAAGAGGAGCACATGGAAAAGGAAGTTGTCAGCATCCTGCCACCAAAGGCAAGGTTTTCAACAGCACAGACTTCCAGCATCTATGAGGAAGTCTAACTGAACATATGGACATATGCAGAAAAGTTACTTGAATTCCCACAAACTATTTTCCCCACTTGATTCCCCACCTTTACTTGGAAGTACGGAAATTGCACTGGTTGGTGTGAGTATTGAGCCAGTACTGTGAGCTTTCTGCTTTTATTGACTTACTTAACCTACTTTATTCTTCTTCCTCTAAATGGGTCACATTAGCATTTTTTGTTCTTTCCACTGTACCTTCTCCATACTTTAATATCTTTTACCACATTTTCTTACACTGTGCCTCCCACCTTTTCCTCAAGGGACTGCCTCAGTCTTGCAACAAGGTTCTGGTAGAAGGATTCTGGTATTGCTGCAGCGCTGTGCAAATACCACAGACACTGGAGCTTCCTCCAGAACCAGTAACTCATCACTGAATTTGGTACCTCATCTTTGGATCAGCCTCCCTCCCGTGTCTTTTCACTACCATTCTAAGAGACATCTTGGATATTGCCATGCTGAAGAATTAATAAAAAACAAGCATCCTTATTTACAACATTGCAGCTAGAAGCCGGTGAGAACAGGCAGCTCCTTGTGAAATAAGCCAGCAATGATGTGCCTGGGCTGGAGCTTAGGGTGTGAGGACAGCATTCAGTGTCAAGACAAAACAGTACAAGAGGATGAAGACCTAAACAAAACACCTTAATGGGCTGTTTTCAACCCCCCGGGTACCCCCACACACACATCACAGTATACAACAGCATAAACCATGATTGAAACTTTAAAAAAAAAAAGGACAGAGGGAGGGACAAAACTGTGAAACAGCTCGACTAATCTGTCCTGAGATCAAGCCCAAGACAATACCTCTGCTGCGAGCAAGCTGCCTGTGCCTAACACTCTACAAAGGCTGTCCAGGTACAACGACTATGCAAGTCTTTGACTAAGTGATCTCTTATTTTGAAAGCAAATTATGCTTCCTTTAAGGACACGATGACAAAGCAAACCTGAAGCCCAGATAAATGTGTTGTGCCTGAGGTCCTCAGGATCATTACTGCAAGCCACAGATTTACAGTTAAGGTATGAAAACTAACACAAACCCAATCACAGGCATCTTCATATTCTAAGAGGATAACTAGCAAAGAAAACATTCAATAAGACAGTGACTCAAAGCCACAAATAATTCCACTTCCTCATTTTGAATGGCCTTCAGGCACTCAGCAAGAAGAAACTTAACCTGCATGATCACAAAACAACAACCAAAAAAACCCGAAAATACGTATTTTTGTTTTCCACTCTCAAAGGACACAAACATTCCCTTGACTTAGCCTCCTTTGATCATGGCTAGACATCTATGTATCTGCCCAGTTATTTCAAGTCACTCCTGTCAACACCATTAAAAAGTCTGCCAATGCTTCAGAGTGCAGTTTGCAACCTCTAGTAACTTTTGCATTTTGAGAAAACAGAGGAAAGATTCAAAGCCGTTGAAATAAATAAGGGGTGGGAAAGAGACAGAAAGAAGGAACACACAGACACTGTCTTGCAGTGTCTCCAGTTTGAAGCCTCCCCACCTTCTACAAGAGAAAGATGGGCAATGATTTGCCACTAGGAAGTGTCATGCAAGAAGTTGGGAAGTGTCCCACTTCTGTTTTCTTCCTGGAGCTTAAAGCACTGAGTTATGCTTGTTACCCCCAGACTGTTACCTTTTAAGCACAAAAAATATACAAGTGGAGATTATTACATCATCTACAAACTGCTCCAGTTCAATGGCTACATAAAGTTCATCATTTCCCTGCTGAGGCTTCCAAGCAGAAGCAAACCAACCAAAACACAAACTTAGGTTGCACAAGAAAAACCATGCACAATATTCTCAAATCTCTCCTCCATGCTGCTTCTCTCCAAAATTGTATATATATCCACCCACATTACTGTATTCAGCAGTGCATTTAAGGAAGGAATACGAAAAAAAGAAAGACAGAGAAAATTGACAATGATGAATGTGTATCATTTAAAGTTTTTGGTATGTCACAGTTTTTAATGCAATCTAAGGCAGGCATTAAATTCGATCCTCTTTCCCAAGCACCTCACCTGAGCAGTTCCATTACAACCACAAATTTATAAGAAACACACATTAGATGCTCCACACCTGAGATATCAAGCTGAACAAGCAACAGGGACAGGATCTTGCCAGTTTCAAGGAGAATTAAGACACATAATCTCACTCTGAGCAATAAAGCCACTGCTAGTCAAATCAGTGATTTTTACTGTCCGAGCACTGTCAGTCTGTGGCCATGTAACACTGAGGTTGAGACAAGACTACATCTGAACTTTTGCCCTGAATGGTACGAGAAGTTTCAACCATAAAGAGTTCTCCAGTCATAATTTGTTTCAAAGCAATATATCATTTTAGAGGTTTCAACGAAGTCTGGTTTTCACAGTCACTCTCTAACCAAATATGTGCAACTTCCAAACTCTAGACCATATCAATGGCCAGTATACTGCCCCAAGAAACATGGACTATTCCAGGATGCCAGATACCACCAAAATGGTTAGACTTTCGAGCAGTTTAAGGACCAGCTGACACAGCAACATAAGGATGAGTTTGCTGAATACAAACTGTGGCCACATGAAAGAAGACATATGAACATTTCATCTCTCTGAAGAGTTATTCTGGGTAGACACTTGACCCTAATAAGATTCATTCACAATAACATGAGAAACAATGTAATAGCACACCACTACTGGATAGGAATCTGACCAATAACCAGTTTAGGAGTGGATGTATGACCTATCAAAGGGTGAAAGTGCATTGTTTCTTAAGGTTGGGGTTTTTTTGTTCAGACTTTCAAGACCAATGAGTAATTGATGCTATTAACATAAACAAAAGTAAGTCTTTGTGTAGTCCCAAAACCACAATTCCTTTGATCCATTCTTTAATGTGTGCCTGATTTTCAAGAATTTCTAATATTTCATTTTAAAGAAAAACGCATCTTATTCTTGAAAGAGCTGTGTGCACTGACAAAGGGGCCAAGAAGAGCTTGCTTCACTGACTGATGTACAACTAGCTGCTGCTGAACAGGTTCTGAGTGGCAACAGCTTCGTGAGCCTTTTCCAAGCCTCACAGTGAACTTTAAACGATGACCCAGAACAGCAGATTCATAATGTTCTACAAAAACACATCCTAGCTGAAAAAAAGAGAGGCAAGACAATGCTGTGAAAATCTTTATCAGTTTTGGCTATGATAAACTCACTTTCAGGACGAGATAGAGGAAGCGGGGCACTGACAAGAGATGTTATATGCAATCCAAAACCTCAATGGTGAAATCACAACTGATAGCATTCAGTCCAGCTGCTCTGGAACATTATCTGCCAGGTTCTCTCCTTTGAAAGAAGAGCAGCACACATAGCTCATGAAACAAAAAAAACCCCAAACCTGTCCTTGATGTATGTTATCCAGCATGCATCCAGATGAATAAGCAAATCAATTTTTGAGTGATAAATGACTGTAAAAGATTTGCCACATCATGTGGCTTTCACTGTAGTCTTTCCTATTTGGGGTGCTGTCTGTTCAGGCACAAAGAGGAAGCAGACAGGTGATGTTACAAACAGTAAGGCCTGAAAAAGTCTGTTTAATATACTTGTTTCAAGTTGTGCAAATCTGAGTCGTAACAGAACAGTTTATTTTTTCTCCACTTTTACTTAGAGTCACCAAGAAAGCATGACCTCAGTAAATGGCCTACATTCTGTTCTTAATACTAACACCTGACACAAAAGGAACCTTTAAAGCCTCCTGCTGGCCCCAGAGACACTATTAAGTCTTAAAATGAAAAAACACTAAAAGGTTAAAAGATGTCCATGTCTGTTCCAGCCCCTACTAGCACCACCTCTTCTAAATGTCATAATTGTAATTTAATTGGTCCATCCCTCTTTTCTCTGAAAAATTACCTTACATCAGCAATTTGTCCTCACAACTCTTCTGCCTTCAAGAGAACTTTTATAAGAAATCCTCCCAGCTGAAACTGTTTTGAAATATTAAGCATTCATAACCAGTATTCTCTACTGTGAAAAAAAGTTATTTTGATAGTAACGTATTTGTGTTTGTAGAGCTTTAACAGTTGTTTTAGAACTTACTTGCTTAGTTAGGTTCTTTTAAATGTTGTATGTATATTTATGTGTGTATGTATGTGTACATATGCGTACATATATGGAACACAAACAAACAAACCCCACAGCTCTTAAAGAGAAATAAAGATTGCTATTGGCACTTGCTTAACAGCCAAACTTACTAGAACATCATTCAAGTAATTTTCCTCTACTTAGCCAAAGGGGGAAAAAAAATAAAGTCAGCAATTACAAGCGACTACAAAGGAATTAGATAAGCACTTCAAGAGTTTCAATAAGAGTAAAGGATAGCTGCGTTCGGTCAAAGACAAGAACCATTTCTCCGGTGAAAAAACTGAAGCATAGCTCTGTACGAAATGTGACGCGGTGGAAGCCCGGCTCCGAGGGAGCCCCACGCGCAGCAGTACCGGGTCCAGCTCCGTGCAGCTCCGTGCGCCGCCGGGCGCGGAGCGGGCAACGACCGGCACAGCCCGAGGGCGCAGCACCCCATTGCTGCCGCGGCATTTTCACTCCGGGTCCCCCCGCGGCCCGGCCGCCCCCAAAGCGGAGCAGCCCCGCACAGCTCCGGCCGCGCACCGCCGGCAGCTCCGGGAC
>VZRS01000727.1:533002-570041 GCA_013398055.1 Ifrita kowaldi
GGCACTACCGCGGCTCGGGGCCGCCGGCCGTGCCCGGGTGGGTTAGGGACGGATCCCGGGTGCGGTGGATGCACGGTGCAGCCCCGCCGGTGGCACAGCCCGGGTGGACGTGCCCCGGCGGGCAGAGCAGTGCTCTGTCAACACACGTACCACGGGCACCTGTCCTCCGGAGAGGCACCGCCGCGCTGAGGGACGGATGTGCCAACTATTTGCAGCCAGCAGCCAGCGGGCTCCTCGTTTGTGTCTAGGGGAGGACTGGCTGATCGGCCCCCTGATCCCAGTCTCCTGAAATTCCGTTGGGGAGGCTGGGTTACCTGGGCTCTTTGGGTTGGCTGTAAGTGCAAGTCTGCAAAACCTCCATCAATGATGGGGGAAAAACGTGTTGGTAAATTATTTTTGTTTTAGTCTCGCAGAAGTACTGGATGTCAGCCAATTACACATTTTCCCATCAAAAGTATGAACAGCTAAGTCATGGAACTCATTAATACATGATGTTACAGAGCCTAACCCAGTGACAAGGAGGATTGAGACAAACTGATCCAAGATCCCTTGTTGGCTATGAAACACAATGTTTGGAAACAAAGCCCAGCCCTAACTCACTGACAAGAAATAATACCATAGTCTACAAATGGCCAGATCTTTTCTTAAATATACTTTGTTACAGGTGAAGACCAGGTAGTGTCATCCTTAGCATGACACAGTGAGCAATGTTAGCTTGTCAAATCATGGAAGATTTCTCCAGTGGCAAGAAGGGATCACAGGACCATACACTCTGGGCTCCTACAGTAAGACACAAAATACCCACCTAAGACTATGGTACAGTGGATCAAAGGCCACAAAGCTATTGCATGCTTAGAAAGGGTATTTTGTGGATAGGAAAGGAACATCACTGTGGTGCACTATGCAAACTTAGATGTGGTCAACACGTGGAAATTTTAGATTATTGGTATGTTTCAGTATGATTTCAGAAATGCATGGCATCTAGTGTCCTAAACAGAAGCATTTTAATCCCTTAGTGCAAACTGCCTCTACTTGATTTTCCTTCACCTATAAGGCAAATGGCTGATGCTTAGTCAACACACAGTCTCCTACATCACAATCAACATAGGAACAGCTTAAACTGTCTGGAAACTACCTATGGAAAAAGATGTAAATGGGGCTCTATATGCCGAGTGGACGGCATCCTATGCCTAAAATAAGAGTTGCTGAATATCTGACCCACTCTACTTGGACTACAGACACAACAAAATTGCCTTGAAGCAGCCTCACAGTCAAATACTGAGAGTGACATGAGGCACTAGGTCTCAGGTCACCAAGTTCCCTCGACTTGGGCAGAAATCCAAGCAGGAAGTTACAGGAAGAGAATGGACTGTCTATCATTAAAGCATCAAATATTTCTAACTGGCATCCTGCCCAGCTGGCAGCATACAGTCCACAATTCAGTTATGCCATAATACTTCAGATATGTTTTCTTTTTTTTCCCCCTGAATAACAAACTGAGGCCCAGGGTCTGAATACAGAAGTCTCAAGCATTTATAACTACAGCTGAGGACAGTGAGAGCTGTGATTTGAGCTTAACTAAATTATGTGCAATGCCAAATGGTCTGAGAAAGCATTTTCTAGGCACTCAGTCTCTTCTTTCAAGTAACAAGTGACAGAACCAGAGGAAAAAAACCTCAGGTTTCACCAGGGGAGGCTTAGATTGGATATTAGGGAAAATTTCTGCAGGGAAAGGGTTGTCAAGCATTGGAACAGGCTGCCATGGATAGAGGTGGAGTCACCATCCCCTGGGGGATTTAAAAGATGTGTGAATGTGGCACTTGGGGACATGGTTTAGTGGTTTAGCAATGCTGGGGGAATGGTTGGAGTCAATTGTCTTACAGATCTTTTCCAACATAAACAATTCTGTAATTCTATCTCAGAAGCGGGCAATCAACACTAGAGGATGCTTTTGACACTAAACATCCTACATCTCATTTCCCTTGGAAAGAAATAGGTATTATAGAACCCTACTCCCTCTGCTCTTGAGAGAAAACAAAGTTAGTGAAGTACCCGCATAATACTGTGGTGAACATTAGAGAAAAAGCCCAAAACAATCTCCTCAGAGTAGCTGTCCATTGGAAGGATAGGGAGCTGGTTGTCTCATTCACACACCCACATCTGCCTGTCCAGGTGTTTTCAGGAGCTGATAACTCGGACTACTGCCCACATTCCCTACATGTTTTAACACCGTGCTCTGCAGAGCTTATTTCATAAGTAAATGATATTGCTCTACCTCTTAATAAGCAATAGGAACAAGTGCTGTCCTTTTCCCAGTAAATTCAAGGACATGTACACGCCTGCCCTTTTCCTCTGAGACAGAATTGCACAGCACAGAGTTTTAGGGCTGACTTAAAGCTTTACTCGGACACACCCGAGTGCTTGATGAGTTCTCATTCCGAAGGAGCACCAGCAGCTCCTCACGCCGATCCCAGGGGCGTCCGGCCGGGGAGGGGCCGGGTGCACTGCGGCACGGCCACCAGCAGGTGTCCCCCGAGGCTGCAGGACGTGTCCGGGGCTTCTGCGGAGCCAGGAGTTGGGCTGAAGGCGTCTCTGACATCAGGACATGGGTTACAGGTATCTCCCACATCTTCACGCAAGGCAAACTTTACCGTTGCAGTTTGGAACAGAAAGTTGTAATGGCCAACTTTTTTTTTTTTCTTTAATATTTATGAAAATTATGCTTTCGTCATTATCATCAATTATTCTAAATTAAAGTAACAAACCATTGTAACTTGTCGGCTTAATTAAAGACCAAAAAGAAAAGTCAGTGGATATTTATAGTAAGAAAAAAATGTCGTGCAACTGTGGCTTTGCCTCTTGCTATTTAAGGTTTGGAAACCATTTATCCAAGTAAATCAGCATTGAAACAAAGCAACTTAACCAACTGACTAGACACAACAACTTTAATTATAAAAAAATTTTGCGAACAAGATTTTTAGTTAATGTTCGAATAGTGAGGGTTTCCAGTATATTTGAAACAATATATAGTCTTTTAAATCTTTAAGAGGGGGAAACATGGTAATTTGGGAATCCTTCACCTCTCTGTACATGTAATTGTCTACTGAAGGGGAAAAAAAATAATGAATCAGGTTTGTAAAACTGAATTATGTAAATTGTACTGAAAATACCCTTATTTAGATAACTGAAGCCTTTTCTTTTTGCAAACTATTGCCCAATATGCAGTATAAGCTCAAATAAGAGTTGCAAGACAGTTGCAAGCCACGCTTGATGCTTTCCTTCAGGGCCCTCACCAGGCAGGCATAGCAGATCACGTTACCAAAAGAAGAAAAAAGAGTTCTAAGAAACAAACTTAGGAAATTATTTATATATGCCTTTTGATCAACTAAAATCTCTGCAAGGGCTGACAGGAACAGAATGGATTTGGAAAAAATTTAGAGCCATATTTTCCGCAATTCTCAGTATCAATTCTGCAAGAAAGACCCTCAAATGCATCCATACAAATGCCTTTCACTGTGCTCTTGTGTTCCTGAGATTTCTCTGTATCACATCTACTCACTTTCAGTTAGAGTTACACTGAATCCTAGATTACTGTTAATTTCATGCGTTCATTATGTCAATGCTTAGCAGTTTCTTCATGCATTATATTGAAGAAGCAGCCAATGTAAATAATACATAAATAACACACCCTGCATATCTTACAGAATCATGTTTATATAAAATCTAGATATTGACGCTTCTGTATTTAATTCAACATTGTTATTAGTGTTTCTGGAGTAAATATAGGGTACAAATTGCTACTCATGAAGCTCTACTTCAAGCAGTAATATAAAATGAACAATATATAAATATCACAGAGTATATTTGAAGCACATGGTTAAAGTGTATGATGTATCAGCTGCTAATATTAATTGCAATATGAAGAACTCTATGCTAAAGCCAGAAAACAGATTTCACCACTTCTGACTAGCAAAAGCAAAAAACATTCTTAAAATATTACTGGCTTTTAAAATTAAGGAATTCCTACATTAACAATGGATTCGTTCATGTGATGGTGAGTTAAGCAACTATTTACTCTATTTCATCTTGGGTTATCTATTCTATTAAAGACTCACCTAAGTTACAAGAGCTGTCTGGCACTTTTAATTTATCACCTTAAAACACTCATTTTCCACATTCAACTACTAGCATAGGATCTATTTAATTAGTAGATAAAGGGCTTTAGCTGTCCCTGTCTGTTTATATAAGAGTTATCGTTAAAGTCAGCGCTAACAGAGCAAATCAGTGAGGCTACCAGGAAGAAAGCATAATAACTTGTCCCTCTCTGAACACCAGCTGCTAACCTGTGCCCTTTGAGGAGTCAGCAAATCAAAAATGTAGGAGGCAGGAGATGGATGATTGTGACTACACCCTCCCACATTTTAGGTCCTGCTGAACCTATGCTGAGACAGAACTGATTCCTAACTTGACATTTCCTGATAATTTCCTCTTTTCACACAGGGTCACATGACAGCTAGAGACAGAGTTCTGCGTACAAAAGGGCCCTCAAATGGAAGAAGATAAGGAAATTAATTCAAAATTACAAAATGTGAAAGGACTATTTCCAGGACTCTCAGGGGCTCTGGACTTCTAAAAGAATTTCAAAGCCTAGGGAATGCCTAAGAAATAAGAAAAGGTTTTTCTTTTCAAATGCTGGCACTGCTCCAGAGAAGAGCTAGCTTCTGCCAACAGGAAGTAGCCATCAAGTTTTCCTAAGCACGGTTGTTTACCTCCCTGGGTATTTTCCAAGAAGAGGTTCCAGTTCTGAACCAGGATGTGCAAACAGAAAAACTTACTGGAACAGGAGCTTGTAGGTATGTGATATTTCAAGTTAAGTGTTTTCCTCAGAGAGCTTGCTCAACATGTGAGACACTGGCAGAAAACCCAGAACGGCTTTGTCAGTTCCCTGAGACAGCACAGCAGCAACTTCAGACTCTCCTGTACTGCCCAAGCACATTCTGCAGCATCACCCTCAACAATGCACTTGCTGCATCACCTCAAGTAAGTGTAGGACCTTTACCTTTTTCCTTTTGCTTGTGACTACCCCCTCTAATGTATCATCGTGCATCAGTGTACACAGGTGAGCAAACACCTCTCTGTGCACAACTCCTGTGGCATCTCCCAGAACCTCCAAATCCTGCATAATCTGCACAATTCTCTGGTCCACATTTTCCTGCCAGCAGGATGAGAGAACTTTGCAGGGGAGCACCGTGCTTTGGACCAAGCTAGAAAGAGAAAAGCCAAAGAGCTAAAGTAGGACTATGTGTGGAAATAGGTATTACAATCAGACAAACCACAGCCAAGCACCAGAGGTACCAACAGCTAGACCTTTTAAAGGGAAAAGGAATCCATGCAATGGAAGTAGAATCAATAGAGAAACAGAGGAATGGTGTGGGAAGGGGATGGGCCAAGGTGGTTGGAAGCAGAAGCCAGAACAACTAAGCAAAGCCCCAAAGACAACTAACAACCACAACCTCGTCTTGACCTGTGGGATTCCTGCAGAGATCAGGGGTGCCCACCAAACAGATTACCTGGCCTGAGCCCATTTTCCTGGCTAAGTGACCAATACTGTTTGATTCCCAGCTGGAGTCTCTCAGGGACTGGCAGATGGCATAAACCTTCCCAAGGGCATCCGGTGGCTATGTATAAAGATCTGTTTACACAACTAATGTTTGCAGAGTTTTCCAGTAACATTTCACTTTCACAGAACTGGTAGCACAGGGTTGCCAGCCTTTCTGTTTACTGTGGCGTGGATGTCTTGTCTTCTTTTAAATTCCCATGAGTGGTTTGCTCCAAGCTCTGAATGTGCAAGAGAAATTTGCTTCTCTGTCTGACAGAACGAATCAAATCAAAAGATCTTTATCTCAAAATACTGTCATGTCCTTGTAAGAAGGTAGATTTTCCCCTTATATCAGCATTCTGTGACAGTGTGAGGGGGATTAGGAAGCTGTTTCTACTCTGGGACGTCTGCTGTTTAACAAGCATGTCAGTTTTCTGAAAAAATGAGTAAATTGGCAAAATTTGCAACTGCTACAAAATTATAGACATTTGTTAATTTCTGGTCTTGCCTGAGACCAATGAATTCTTGAGTTTCAGAGGAGTCTAAAAATGAAGCAAATTGGAATTACAATGCAAGTGGAAATTCAGGGGGAAAAAAGATACCATGGAGATGCAAGGAAAGTTCTGAGCCTTTTATAGAGATTGCTTGATCTCAAATTTACTATTATCACTCTTAAAAAGACAATATATCATTAGACTGTTTTAAGAAAAGTCTTCCATCTTGTATTCTTTAACAATAAAAAAAGGAATGACACACACAAAATGTTAGAAGCTGTGAAACATGAGGTGATGTTGTTGCGAAAAAATCTGTGATGCAAAGAGGTCACTACAGAAGAAGGCCACAATGGAGGTTCACATTTTCTAAAAATTAAGTTAATCAGTTGCTATACATGCATCTACAACTGGCTTTTGGGCAGTGTGCTTCCCATCTCCTTTTTTTCGAGGTACTGCATTGAAATTTACTGCTACTAAGCTACCATTAAACCTGGAATAGGGCACAATCTCTTTGCATGTGGGCAATGGAACTGAACTGCCCAAAAAAGTTCCAAGGTGGGCTTCAGGCAGGGTGGCAGTTCCATGCAGTAGCCAGAGGATACAGATTCTGCATATGCCCTGAGACTGAGAGCAGTAAAACTCTGAAAGATGCACTCCTGAATCCCAATGTGTAATGACAAAATTTAAGCAAAATTAGTATACTTTACAGGTTTTGAATAACCTCGTTTTAGGCTGCAAAACAGGTTCTTTTCTCATTTAATCAGCTATTGATACAGGTATGGGAACACTCCAGCTGTTGTCAAGAACTTGGGGGCCTGGGCCATACTACTTTCCAAGTATTTTCAGACGGACATTTGGCAAGCAAGCTCTTTCTCAGATTATGATTGTCAGTTGATCTTTTCTCTACACCCCCTTCTTCCATTTTACCTCCCTCCTCTATTCCCCCTTTTTCCATACGTAGATAACATTCAACACACATTTCTTTCTCTGTATCTGATATTACACAAGGGCAAAGCCTCTCCACCTTCGTTAAACAAAATTATTTCCTCTGGTGGGTTGGCCACCTGGAACATAAAGCTATTTTAGCAGGAACTAATGTGGTTTCTGGCAGGACAGCCAACAGTATCCTCATTGGCACATCCTAGGTGGTAGTGCTGAACCCCCCAGCAGGGTGAAAGGCAGGGTGAGAAGCATTCTTGAGTCATGCGGATCACAGGATCAAATCCAATGACTGAAAAAAAGAAAAATACAAAGACCAGAATGTGTAAACAGTGAAGGGAAGAAAAAAAAAAGTGGAAGTAAGAATTAAACTTGAAGCCTTTTCATTAAAACTCTCTGGAAGGGTGTCACAGTGCAACACCAGCTTTATGGACCTTGTCTTTGGCACTCTTTTACTCAGTGACTCAACCATATATTTAATAAAACACTTTATGTATCCTAATGGTAGTAATGTAATATTTGTGAGCCTAAATATATTCTCAGCAACTGCACCAGAGCTAATCTTAGTACTACTAAAACAATTCAACAGGACTAGAATGCAGGGTGTCATGCCCTTCTTTTGCTAGCTACTACTGCCAACATTAGACATGCTAATGGATGCCCTTATTATATTCAGTAACAATGGACACCACCAGTGCCAAGGGCAGCATCCACTTTTGTGCCTGGTTACACATCACTGTGAAGCAGCTCAGGCACCACTACCAGCATGTGTGTCCCTGCACTTCTGTGGTTTATTCACGATCACAAGTGTTTGTTGCAAAAGGAAACGTGCTTTACATGGGCTCTGGTTCGATATAAAATTGAATAGGAAAACTAAATCACCTGCAGACAGAAAGTTAGGATTTTTCTTCAGTCAAAATACCAAGACATACAGATATCTTTATGATAAATCATATCACGATAAATCAGATCTCCCCAAGATAGCTGTAAATATTACAAATCAGCAATGCAAGGCAGCCCTGTTCACGCTGTTCAACACTTTTCTTGCAGATAAGGGCACCTTGAAACGGATGTCTGAAATCTGAAGCAGTTATTATTACTGAACCTGCATTTGGGTAGAAAACAGTAACACTTTAAATCGGGAATTAGAATTACAGAAGAAACATGAGACCAAATCCAGAAGAGACACACAAAAGAGAAACAGTTTTCAATGGCCAGCATCTAAGGGGCTTAGCAGGACCAGAACAATTTTTTGCACTCTGATTAAAAGGCTTATCGAAAAATTGCCATATTTTTCACGAAGGTGTCAAAGTAGAAAGACGAACTTTCAGCCTTAGCTCAATGTCATGCTGCAGTGCGTAAGAAAAGAACAAACACAAGCTTACAAATGCAGTTTGTTCTCTGTATCGTGAAAGCCTGGCAGAACTCCAATGCTGGAGTGATGCCAAACCAGCACACCAGTGTCTTTGATCTTCTAAAGCTCATGTTTTTCCTTTAGTGTTTAACATCTCAGCTAATTTAAAATCAATGTACAAATGGCTTTCAGAAATAATTGTGAGCAGCCAAAGTCCCGACATTTCATAAGTATTCAGGTCGTTGGCAACTGTCACAAGCGGAAAGTTGGAAAGCTTCAGGCACTGAGCTGTCGGCAGCTCCAACACTCTCGATGCCCTGCCTGGCTGTGCGTTGCTGTTTCTAGGTTGCTGAACACCTGCATTCCCATGGGCAGAGCATTTCGAGGCTTTCTACCGACAAAACATTTATTTGTCTGAACCCAAGATCTATGAGATCTGACACCAACGCATCGCGGCAGGGTGATTTTCTTCCTCAGACGCCTCAGAAGTGCTCGCTTCACTCCCCACACAGCTCTGCTGCTTCTCAGGAACAGGCTGGGGGCAGCGGTGTGACACCCCTGAGGGATTTCTGCAAAATCTCCTCCAACTTCCACTCATCGACCAGTAACCTCGCTGCTTCTATGGTCTTATTAGCCCGTTTTTAGCCCATTCTCATGG
This sequence comes from Ifrita kowaldi, assembly GCA_013398055.1. NCBI lineage: Eukaryota > Metazoa > Chordata > Aves > Passeriformes > Cinclosomatidae > Ifrita > Ifrita kowaldi. Next base: position 542,047 of record VZRS01000727.1, read on the forward strand.
CATCTGCTACAGCTCCATTCTTGGCACTTGTGTTCCCCAGAATTCTCCTTATGACTGCTTGTGACAGACCGGCTCCGGAAAGGAGACCAGAGAGAGATTTCAGCTGCATCGCCATGCCAGGCCCGGTTCACTGCCCCCTCAAGGCACTGCTTAACTTCGGCGATGGCCATCGCGGGCGAGCACGGCCCGGGCAGTGACAGGGGTCCCTCACGGCCCCGCAGCTCCCCCCGCCCCTCGCAGGCCCCGCCCCTCGCCGCGCGCCAGCGCCTCACCGACCGCAGCCCCCTTGTCTGATGCAATTCGCTTCCCCCCTTGCTCTCCGCCTCGGGCCAATCACGGCCTCGGCCGCCCGTGGCGTCACGCCTCCCAGCCAATGAGCGAGAGCCACGATGGTAGAAATCCGGGCGGGGCGGCGCGGGGCGCAGACGGCCGCGCTGGTGACGCCGGGCGGCGTGTGCGCTGTCCTCCCGTTCCGCTATGGCCGCGCTGCCCGGTGCCGCGGCCCCGCGGCTGCTCCTCATCCCCAGCAAAGCGGCCGATGCTCCCGGCCCCGCGGCGGCCCGGCATCTGTCTGTCGTCTTGCCGGCAGGAGCCGACCCCGGCCTCCCGGGTATGGAGACCCCGCAGCCGGCCCGCAAGCGGCAGCGGCTCACGCATCTGAGCCCGGAGGAGAAGGCGCTGCGCAGGTGAGTGGGGGGCAGCCGTGGGTGGGAAGGCTCTGGCTTTCCCGTCGCGCTGACGGCCGCTCTGCCCCGCAGGAAGCTGAAGAACCGCGTGGCGGCCCAGAGTGCCCGCGACAGGAAGAAGGCGCGGATGACAGAGCTGGAGCAGCAGGTGGTGGAGCTGGAGGAGGAGGTAAGGGGCTGGGGGAGGTAAGGGGTTGGAGGAGGTGGTGGTAAGGAGCGGCCTCCCTGCCTCACGGCTCTTTGCAGAACCAGAAGCTGCTGCGGGAAAACCAGCTCTTGCGGGAAAGGACGTGTAACCTCGTGCGGGAGAACCAGGAGCTCCGCTGCCGCCTGGGTTTAGATGCTCTGAAGGCGGAGGAGGAGGGTGACGAGTTCCAGGTAAGCCGCGCTGCTGGCGTGTCCGCCCCCGCTTTGGGCAGAGCTGCCCCGCTCCCGGGGTAACCTCGGTGCTGTCGGCAGGGATATGCCGGAAATACCTTTGTCCTCTAAATGGAGGCTCTCCTGAAACTCAGCAGATGCCAAGTCGAAATGGGTGCTACTCGTAGTGTGGGAGGCAGAAAGCTGACTAGTTCCAAGCTGTTTTAAGACAGTTTTATCTGCTTTTCTATGCCTTGTTATAGAAGTGAAGTAGAAACTGTTATAGTCACATAGGTGTGTCTCAGGAGAACAGGAGTTGGTGGTGCAGAGGGTCAGGTTCTCATTTCAAAGTGGCAAATAAAAGAAATACGCAAGTATATGATAGCTTCAGTTAACTGTGGAAGTGGTCTTACCTTCAGGTTTCTACAGAACAAGTAAATAGAGAATTTCATGATGGAAGCCTTTGCAGAAGAATTATGATCTTCAAGATTATGTCCTGTACTGCCTGCAAGAATATTTGTAGTGACTGAGTTTTTGTCTTGGTACAGGTTGTGAAGGAATCCCAGGTGGATGAGATTAGATTGGTGACCGGGTCCGCTGAGTCCGCAGCACTCAGACTACGTGTTCCTCTGCAGCAGGTGCAGGCCCAGCAGTCACCATTTCTGATAGTTTCCACATGGATTCTGGTGGCAGTGACTCTTCAGACTCTGAGGTGAGCATCCAGTCCTATACAAATTATCCATGAAATTTGGAACCACTGTAGATTTAAGACTAGTGTTATGACTTTCTGATGTTAAATCGTTTGATGATTTCCATTCATAGTTGGTTTGTTTTCCAAGTCTTGGAATGCCATACCTGTGGCTCAGAACAGCTGTGTTAGGCTGTATCCAGTGAGTACAGGAGTTCCACAACACCCACATGAAAAAACCAGCCCCCACAGTGTTGGTCATGTGCAGGTCCACCTAAGCCAGGTTCTGGTCTATGCTCTGTGTAGCTGGCAGGCACAGTGGTGTTTTGTACTTGATGGGTACAAGATCTCAAGGAGTTTCTAATAGTGGCTGTGAATCTCAAATGCATGTATAATGGACAAAGAATGACTGTGCTCTGGAACAGACTGCCCAGGAGAGTGTGGAGTCTCCCTCACTGGACATAGTCAAGAACCATCTGGGTGCAATCCTGTGCCACGTGCTCTAGTATAACTCTGCTTGAGCAGGGAAGTTGGACCAGATGTGATCTAGTGTGGTCCCTTCTGACCTGGCAGATTCTGTGCATTTCTGCAAGATAAGTAATTGCCTTAACCGTGTGTTTGATGTTCTTGGTAAAACAACTCTAGTTGCATTCATGTATTTTAACTTCCACATGGGGTTTAATAGATGCCACGTTTGGTGTTTGGCTGTAACAGTAATAAACTGTCCTTCTAAAATAGTATTTCATTTTGCAGTCTGATCTCCTATTGGGCTTTCTGGACAGTCTGGACCCAGAGATGTTTCTCAAATATGCTGATTCAGAGTCAACGTGCCTGGAAAAGCTGGAGGAAGAGATCTCTGGAGAAACAAATTCCATACCAACCGCCCTGTCTCCCTCTTTGGGGTCCCCATCAGCTAAGCTGGAAGCCATTAATGAACTCATAAGGTTTGATCATGTGTATACGAAACCCCTGGTAGTGGAAATTCCTGTTGAAGTGGGCAACCAAACCAATATGCTAGTAAAAATTGAGAAAGAAAATCTCTCTTCATCTGACGACAAGGCTATCCCTGAGGTCCCAGTGTCTGTGAAGAAGGAACCTGTAGACAGCTTCATGCCTGAACTGGGCATTTCTCATCTGCTTTCTTCTTGTCATAACCTTGAAGCCTCAAGCTACCTGTTGGATGGCTGTAGTGACTCTGGGTATGAAGGATCCCTGTCGCCCTTCAGCGATACATCGTCTCCGCTTGGCACTGACCATGCGTGGGAGGATAGCTTTGCCAAGGAACTCTTTCCCCAGCTCATCAGTGTCTAACCTGGTAGTGTTAACTCCCCTTGGATAACTGTCCTGGCAAGATATCAGCATATGTCCCTTTGAGGGGTGTATGTGGGGAAAATCAGGTCCATTCAGAAAAGTGTTGTTCCTTTTTACCCGTGCTAGTAGATGGCATGATGGTATGAAAAAGCCTGGGGTGTCCTGTCCTGCCCTGGCTTCCCCCCAATCAGTGTTGACTTAGGAGAGAGGCAAGTTTGTTTCTCAACAACTTGCTAATTCTGTATGAACCTGAAAATGTTAAGTCTTGTTTTTAGGTTAAAATTTTAACACCAAAAACTTCAGTGGCATATTCATGTATGGACAACTGGGCTGAACCTTAATAGTCTCTATGTCTTACAGCTTCACTAAATGCTTGTTTTCCATTTGCTATGTAGAGTTGCTTTCTCCATTTAATATTTAACTGTATTGGTGCAATTAAAATGCAGTGCAGCTCACTGACCCTTTTTTGCCTTAGAACTCAGTGGCGAGGGGAGAGTATCTGGGCCTTGCAGAATTTAAGTTTAGGTCTCTCGGTGTCTCATCCTGCCACAATGCATTGATGAGCAGTGCTCATAGGGTGTCTGCAGCTGGATGCTTCAGTTTCCTTTTGGGGGCACTGGTTGTGATAGAGGGGTTTGTGTGAAGGCCAGAGCCACTAGAGCAAGACCTTCAGCTCTATAAAGGCAAGCAGGTGGCAGGAGCTTGAAGTCTGAATATTCAAAAGTCATGGCAGTGGTGGCACTGAGGTGGCCAGCAATGCTGTCCAAAATGCTCAGTCCGAAGGGAGGTGGGTGTGAGACAGGCACGGTGTGAAAAACGTTGCAGATTCTGTTACCACTGGAAATCCTGAAGCATCAAATGAACTTGATAGGAACTAATTTCAAATACCACAGTACAACTCCTCATTGTGCATGTCCATTTGCTCCAGTACCACTATATTAAAACCATTTAGAGAGACAGAAGAAACTGAAATTTTATACTGAAATTAAGAGAGCTGTTGCAGGTGTTGGCACAGCTGTTCTTGGTTTCAGTATTATTTCATGTTTTGTGTTCAGTTTTGACAAAAATAACTTGGGGCAGGGAAGGAAAGAAAACCAGAGGTGTTTCGCTCACTAACATTAAAGGTAACAGGACTGCTTTGGATTATAAGCTTGAGTAACCTAGCTTGTAATGAAGGATTCTATCTGAACAGTGGATAGAAGTAAAGATTACAGGTGTACAGTGTAACAAATTTAGATTGAAAATCCAAGCAGTCAGAGAAGCAAGTTGCTTTACTGTCAAGGTGGGAAACAAGGATGACTGCAAGACTATCAGATAAATGTTGGAAGTCCAAAAAACAGAAAGTGAGGATTTGCTCTGTAGCTTTGCATTGCTTTTTGTTAGCATTATTGGAACTTTGTACGACATTAAATTCACTCCTTAAGTAGTGCAATACATGAGTAAACGTAGTAATTGATGGAAGTAGCTCTGTTTGGTACTGCAGTACTTGTAGGCAGCGTAAGTGTGTGCCTGAGAATTTGATGTTTGGGACTGAGTCTCTGTAGGCACAACCTGTTCCTGTCTTCTCCCCAAGCAGCACACGGTGACCGTGTCCGGGCTGGAGTGTGAGGGCAGTGCCAGGGCTGAAGCAGACGATTCCCGGCGGGGTCTGGTCCCCGTGGCTCCCGTGCCGGGCTGCGGGGCCGGCCCGCCGGCAGCCCCCGCCCACCTTCCACGGGGCCCCAGCCCCTCCTGGCAACCACGAGCAAGCGATTTTCAACGGCTAAAAAATCCACGGAAGAAGTGTGTAACGGGCTCCTTTTCATCCCACTAGAACACGGGCTGTGTTTACCATTTCAACCTTGTTAAGCACAGGAGACAGAAATGTTCAAGGACATGGTTTTTACACTGTTAGCTTCCCCTTTTTCAACTTAACAGCTACATCCTGGCATGCTTTATCCTGACTTACTATGAGCACAGGGGCCCAAGACAAGCTGTTAATATTTGAGATCTCTTCCTCTAAAAACACAGAACTAGTTCTTGTTTGGCATCTAGAAGCCTAATACCATTCAGAATTCCTGTAAGCACTAGTATTTTCTACTAGAATCAAGTCCACTAAGTGCTACCAAGGCAGATTGAGGAGGCTTTTTAATATATGCATTTATACAGTACCGTGAACTTCCCCAGATTAAAATGTGAGAATGTAAACTCTCAACTGTGGATCTGTAATCTGAGCCCTGCCGGTAGATGAGAGATGACAAGTTAAACTAAAGCCAGGCAAAGCTGGGCAGCAGGGGAAGGGTAACACAGACAGAGGGCAGCAGCTTTCATCATTGCAGCATGCTTCCTGCAGGCTACTGCTTTCCAGTTGCTCAGTCTTCTGGAGTCCTACTTGGCTCACACGCATGGATCCAGACCCTGTGTTTCACATAAATGATCCATGACAGAAGCCATACATCTGCTTTAGCTAACTGATACAAGACACAGACCCTGGAATAATTAAAAGTCCAGTTCCAAGCCCATACCAAAATAAATTCTGTCCCATAACTGGGATACTCCTCCAGTCTTTATGACGTCCCAGCCACATCCCCCTCACAACTGCCAGCCAGGAGAGCCTTACACAATCTTACAGGGGCTGGCTTTCACACTGTTCTTTTCCTCTGCACTGAAGCAGTATTGCCCAAGGGACAATTTAAGTGAATCAATGTTTGGCCCTGCCTAGAAGAGACAGGTATTTTTATTTTTTTTTAAATACAAATCTGAAGTGCTATTTTTCTGTCATCCTAAAAGCAAAGGCAATACTGGTCTACCACACCGACCTTTTTTCCTTCAGCTGTTTAAAAAACTCTTGAACAGAAGATGGTAAACAGAAAAGTGTTATATTCCAACAAAATTATTAAAATCTGCATTTGTTTTAAAACTCTCCTCAAGCTTTTTTTAAAATTTAATAATACCTAGCTTGCTTAGTCCTGAATAATTTTATTCTGAAGTAAAATGAAAGATCTGAAAGCACTACAACAACACCTCTTGGTAGCCCTATTACTTTGTCAGAGGCCTTTGGGTTGTGACAGACTTAAAACAACTCTTCCTTTCTGGCAGCTTCAGGTTTATTCTACCCAGTTGTTGCCTTCCCTTGTCCTGCTGAATACTGTGAAAGAAAAGCCTTTGAGATGACATAGTTAAATTCAAATCTTCTTAAGCAAGAAGGGTATTTTACTGTCCAGCTGAAGGACTGGACATAGGCTCCCAAGGTCTTTTCACTCTTACCAGGAATGAAACAGTCATCTAAAAAATATTTTAGAAAATTTATTGAAAACTGACATACAAAGGGTGATTTGGTCCCAAGAGAAGACAGACCAGAATCGGATCTTGCGTATTTCAAAATAAGGTTTCTCCTAATACTGCATTGCATCTGCCATCCCATTTGTGAACAGCATTAATAAAAGTCTTTTAATGAAGACAACAACAAATGAAACTCATAAATACAGAAGTCTGTAAATGCCCACAGCTTTATCTCTCATCCAATCACCCTCTGCAAGTGGTTGCTGTAGCAAGGATCTTGCTCAGTGCTCCTGACAGTTGGTTCCCACTCTTGTATCAATTTAATCAACTCAAGCCCACTGTCTCCTATCACAAGGGCAGAAATGCATTGTGAAAAAATGAAAGCAAATGTTTTCTATCAAAGCAAATTTCTTAAGACAATTTTTTGTCTATCTCGTGGTCTTTATCAATAGTGCACCACTATATTCTTCTTTTAGATGGCAGGTAACAGGTCAGTGATGCCCTATTGACACTGAGTTAAGAGGAAAGACACATCTGAAAGTCAACCTTTGGTACAAACCTAGCAGGAAAAAAAGTATGCTTAAAAGCCACCTACAACAATTTCTTATTCTGCAAATCTCATATGCAATTTGGTGTTTTTAAGAGGAAAACAACTGCATTATTTGATGTATTTAGGTCTCCTACACTTTTTTACATCTTCTGTTGCAATTTTAGTGTCGCTGAGATGGTTTCATCACGTTTTTGATATTTTCATCCTTTCTTTTCAGCTTATTTAGGATTCAGAGCTTTCACCTAAAATACTTCCAACCTTGAACTTTCACTATAATCCAGCAAGCTGAAAACCAGTTACTTACTTGGAGGCACCACATTTTCTACCTGCAGCGACTACAGCCTCCTCCAAACTGCATTGCTTTACATTCTACTCAGGCACTGGAGCACGTCAAAGGCTGTAGGTTTTAAGCACGTTCAGCAGCTTAATGATACATAAGAAATTTTACACAGCTCATGCGAGAGATTTATAGCAGACCCTGAAATGAAATTAGACATTGTAACAAGATAGGCTGCACATGTTCTTCAACTTAATAAACCTTCCAGAATGGTACAGGTGTATACTGGTTTCCAGAGTAATACCTAATGAAATGTTGGAGTGTTTTTAGTGAAGCTCTGAAATGTTTTAACGAGAGACAGAAAATTTCAGACAACCTTCAACAAAAGCAGCAAGATAAACAGGGTTTAACAAACAGGGGTATCTTCTGAACAACCAAAAGGAAATAAAGGATGACTGCAAAAAGAGAAGCTTGATTTTAAACTTTCAGCTATGGGTTATTCAACAGTAAAGAATAACATCACAAAGATTATCTCTTAGCTGTGCAAAGGAGGAGTAGGTTTTCTTATGTGAGCAGCTGCGTTACTGTGTACTTGCTCCTTTATGTCAGCAAGATGTCAGAACCAGATTGGGACACAGGACTCTGAACAGAACCTATTACTTGGAAAGGAATTTCTTAGGAAAAGCCTCAATTCAGGTATCTCTGAGAAAGGTCAACGACTTACAAACAAAACCCTTCAACAAGTCAAAGAACCTTAAGCATAAGCAACTGCTGTGCATTGAGGAAAGGTACAAGCGATAGCTCATTGTGGATTCCTTTCCTTGGCACCCTGCTCAGGGGAGAAAATTCTTTTGGCATCCATCTGTATAAACAATGTGACACTATATTATTGGCACATACTGTGGCTTAAATTTTAAGTCTAGAGTCTCTCAGAAAGAAGACAGGCACCTTCTTTACTTCACTACCAATGCCAGCAGTCTCAAAGGCTGGGACTGGGTTACAGACAATAATCAAGTATTTGACCCTCTTCATGGTAGCAAGCAGCTCCCTGTTATCATGTTTATCCAAATTAAAGGATGCCATTCATTTCATCAAAAGTTACACTGTCTTCAACTGACTTTCCAACTCAATGCATAAAAAGAATCTCAGCACAATGTAAAATTCAATCTCTTTTCACCAGACTTTGCATTGTTTGGGGAGGAGGGCATTAAAAACCCACAAATAAAATTTAGAAGCCAATGAACAAGAAATAACTGAAGTTAGCAGGTATCCTGCAAGTTATAAGCACTGGCTTTACTTTCTAAAAAGCAAAAGACTTATGCTCAGCTGTAACATTCCTTCCCTACCACCCCATAGATTGTATAATTTCTACATTTGAGTTTACATCAAGTCCAAACAGATAAGATGGTGTGAAAAGCTGTATTACCAGAGGGATTGCTCTTCTATCCGACACTAGATTTGAAGGTATTTCTTCCTTTACATACCCTTTTGTAATTCAAATTAAACCAAATGGCCAAGCATAGTATGTGCACCAGTCTTAATGGCTCAGTAAGAGAAAGGTGTGGCTTAAGCCACACTTACATTCAGTATTTGGATTTTATACTTTACCAAGGGCAATTAAGAGGATATTTCACCATGAAGCAAGATGGAAAGCTACTTCCCTGTTCCAAAGGCCTCTGAATTACCTTTTCAGTAAAAGTAAGAATATTTAACAGATTGGAACACAGAAATCTTAGGGTGTTTCCTGGCCAAACCATGTCCTTATGATGGTTAGTAAGAAAATAAAAACCAAATAATATAACTTCAGATTCACACATCAAACCAGAAAAAAAACCCAAAACCCACCAACAATAAGCATCAGAAGCTCACCACTTCCAGTCTAAAATCTGGCATCTACAACTCCATTTCTTCTTCTGCACACCCAGATATTCCCAAACTAGCATATGGATCTGGAGACATGGCAGTCTGTTGCGATCCAGGGAATGTTTCAGTCTGTGGGTCAAAAGGAGCTCTTGGTGATGGCTGCTTAGCTTGACACCCTTCTGTACTTTGCTGCTTGAAGTTCTTAACAGAAACAGACTTCAGTTTATCTGTCATAAATTCAGGAAGAGGTTTCCAAAGCACCAGCTCCATAGAAGGACGGCTCCTAGAAGGGATGAAGTTTCAGTAAAGTTTAAGTTCTCAAAGCACATCTATTAAATGCAGAAGACCTGTACCTTCATCTTTTGAGCTAGCCTGGAACTGTATTCCAGAAAATATATACCTTTTTTTCCCCCCCTGTTAAATTTCCTCTTCCCTAACCAGTTCCATTATCTCTAGTTCTAACCCTGTATTTTCTCTCTTTTTTGCACCAAACTTGACCACTGTTGGTCACACTTTAAGACCTTCTCATTTTGAAAATTCATATACATAAAAACAAAACTTATAATGGCTCACTCAACAAATTTCACTCCGTAGAAACGAGCAGTACAAAACAGACACTTGATGACCACTACAGTTACACTTATTTCTTTTTTACATTAGGACAGTTTTTCCCATTTTTAACCAGGTGAATGGTCTGTTATACGATGTTGGCTGCATCATGCAGTAATTAAGGACATCTCCATAAACATGAAACCAGGTCTCTCTTTTCATTTGCACATGTTAGCTACATAGCACCATGATTTCCTCCAAGACTTACATAGATTCTATTATTTTCTTTGTCAGGACTTCACCAAAATCCCTCTTCATCCCTTTTTTAAGGGTATCTGACAGGATAAGAGTGGGCAGATTGCTAACATTTCCATCAGCATGAACTTCCTCATCTTCATCAATTATCCTAGGAATGGAGGGGGAAGAGGGAGATAAATACTATTGAGTATACTGTTATCAGGCACATCCACTGCAGACTACAGTCACATCTATGTGCTCTGCTCTGTGCAGATCTCTGACCTAGGCTGGGTACCAGAAGCAGCAGGGCCATGTTAACACGAGTCTCTCTTGGGCCAAAATACCCTGAGAAGGACTCTTAGCACAGAAGCCACCAGAGCAGCAATGCCACTTCTGGTGCCTGAGCTAGCTTTGTTATCTCTGTGTTATCCCAGCCCTGTCAGTGCAGACATACACTGAGAGAAAATACACAAATTCCCCCCCAGGGGAAACGGTACGATTCAGTCACATTTCACAAGTGAGTCTCAGCTATGCAGTAGCTTTACCTTCTCAATTCCCCATAACTGGACTTTGAGAATGAGTGCACTGAAAACAGTGCTTCACTTTTCACAACATTGCGCCAGTTTCTGAGATTAAATTGGCACAAATTGTTGAAGTGTTTAGAACAAATGGAAGCATCTCCTTTGGTTTTGGTAAACCTTTTATAGAAAATTTAGCAGAGTAGCTGGGAATAGGGAACCATCCTCCAAGGGGCCCAAGGCAGACATAAACAGATAACAGAGACATATTTCACTACTCTGATTTACCCATGAACAAAATAACAGTCTAACAGTACCTTGCTTCTCCTCATGCATCATCTATGGAACAATCTACAAAACAATCTTGTTTTTAAATTTCTGTAACTTTTGGCTTTTCTAATCATCCGCAGTGGTCATTTTAGATACTTTGGAGTACCAGCTCAACTGCAATCAACTGATACATACACATGACATTCCCAGGAATCTTTCAAGGACCAGAATGCACAGCCAATTTATTAAATGACTACAGCAGACTGTCTATAGCCACCCCACTACCCCATGTAACACCACCAGCAAGAATAATCTCAGCCTTACTGCATATGTGCAGAGAGACCTCTCTGGTTCATGCTACTCTCTACACTGACCCATTCACATCTATTTTAAGTATTAATCACAGAACAAGCTGCAGTTGATTGAAAAAAAACCGAGCTCAAGTCTGAGCAGGTGACTGTTGGAATTTGAGCTCTGGATGCCCACAGAAGAGCATTAAACCCCATTACGGTATATTAAAGCTGCACAATGATTGTGAGCAGGGTGTTATTTACTCAGCAACTCCTGCTCTAGCACCCTCAATTTCAGATCACATTATCAGCCTAAAGACTCACAGGACCATAGGCAGCCTAAAATGAAATAATTTGAACAGAAGGTTCACCTGAGATTTACAGCAGTGTTATCACACTGCTAAGTGCTAGATTTACCCCTAAATGCCCACCAAAAAAGGGAAAGCTCAGCAAAGCCAGGCTACTCAATCCCTGCATTTACCTGTCCTCAATTTCCTGAAGTTTCCTGCGAGCAACCTCGCATTGCTGTTCCCCCATTGTCTGATCCATTTCTTCACAGGGAATTTCTAACATGGCAGTTTCAGGACCGCTGCCACCATACTGACTTGCTACCTCCCCAGCTGCCTGCTGACCTGCACAAAGAATCCATTCTTCAGAGTTGGGATTCAAAGGGCAATTTTTGGCTCCTGTCAGTCTCTTCTTCCGCACAGGACAGCTAGGAAACAAAGTAAGTTTACAATTGTCAAAAAAGAAATGTGGCATTCTTCAGGAACAAATGTTACACAAAATGCATTTCAGCAGCTTTGACACGCTATGGCAATGCAACCTCAACAAAGAAAATAAATGCACATTGCTCTTAGTAAAATGTGAGTACCTACTCAGGAGAATCAGTGCCCTACAATTAATTAGGCAACAGAAATGCATTCGGGCTCATATGCAATTCAAGGGAAGAGTTCCAAACGGAAACAATGATAAATTTCCTTCCTGTTTGTATCGTAGGTGAGATGTGCTCAAATCTTTTACAAAACAAAAGGCAAATCAGGATTTTTCAGGCTATAAAAGACAAATTAATTTACCCTTCTGCCTCTTCTTCTAGCTTATGCTTCTTTCCACACCGCACAGAGACACTACAAAGGAAAAACAGTTACTTAGCTTCAAACTGTATCTTCTGATTACACTGATATTATCAAACAATATAATATTTTCCTCCCTTTTAAGATTTCAGCTAAGATCAACAGTCACAGTATGTCACCAGCTGTGACGGGAGTAAAAGTTTGGAACAATAAATGACCACTTTGCTCCAAAGGAAGTCAAAGGCGGCTGTAATTGCTCAGTTCTCTAAACAGAATTCCATGCTAATTTCTTCTCCTTTACATTATTTATTTCACCACAAGGGGCAAGACAAATTTTTACTAAAATTCAAACGCTTCAAGAAACAACACATGATCCACCTCGAGTCTCGTAATACACTGTATCACAGGCACATATTCAGATGTGATCAAAACACAACGTCTTATAGAATAATTTAAGATTTTTGTGCTCACATATAAGGATAAACAATTTACAAAAAAATAAAAGAAAGAAAAAAAATACATGAGTTTGACAGCACGCAAAGATGCTAGCACACTCGATCACCGTTCTTGCCTTTCAAAAGGCTCCTTTATCCCCCACCAGCCAGCTTCAAGGTCCTAAGACGAGCACAACACAATTCTAACCTCCCACCAGTGCAACACCGCTACAAGGAAACAAATTCCAGGCGCCTCGCAAAGCGCCCGGCGCAGTTTCCCAGTGCCGGTGCTGCGGCCTGGGCCCTGCGGGAACGGCTCCGGCACTTACTGGCTGCGGCTCCTGGTGAAGGAGCTCACCGGGGCCACCGTCAGCCCCTCGCTGTGGCTCCCGAGCGCGGCCAGGGAGGCCAGGTCGAAGCTGCTCTGCAGACAGAGACCGGAGGATCCGTCGACGCCAGCGTTTCCGATCCCTGCCATGACCATCCCGGGCGGCTGCAGACGGCCGTGGCCGCCGATTAAGGGCTGCGGGCCGTGGCGGTCCGGGGCAGCGGCCGGAGCCGTGGGGAGCTCCACGGCCGAGCCCGCCGGGATGCCCTGGCAGGATCTGCCTAGCGCTGCCATTTCCTGCTGCGGGGGAGAAAGAGCACATCAACGCCGCAATCCGCGCTGCGCGACGCGCCGGCCCTGCCCGAGGAGCTCCCGCAGGAGCCACGCACGAAACCCGGGCCGAGCCGGGCCCGCGGCTGCAGCCGCCGCTACAGCCCAGGTCCTTCCAGGCCTTTCGCCGCGATCGGATAAGGACCCGCGAGCACTCTGGGAGTTGTAGTCCCGGGCACTGTGGCACCTCTGGGAGTTGTAGTCTCGGGTGCTGTGGGAGACGCAGTCTGCGGGCGGGGTCCCCGCCATGGTCGTGAGGGGGCCGCGGAGTCCCCGAGGAGGGGGGCCGGGACAGCCCCTTTCTTGTTCGTGGTCCGGCCTAATAATCCCCGCAGCGGGGCGGGCACGGCCCGGCAGCCAAATCCCGGTCAGCTGAGGAGCTCAGGCGGCCTCGGGGAAGTGGTGAGCGGAGCTGGGCTGAGCTCCGGTCGGCAGGAGGGAGGGATGGCGCCCAGGCACACGGTAACCACCTGTCCTTGTGTTTCGTTGCGGGAGGCTGCGGGGGTGGGTTCTGCGCGAAGTTAGAGAAGGACAATGCATGTACACAGCGTTAAGAGGTGGGAAAGCTCCCTGAAGCTGCTGTGAGGCTTTATCGAAGCTGGACGTCCGTGTCACAAAAAAGTTCTGAACTGTTGAGGAGAGTCTCAATGGGCGGGGGAAAAAAAAAAACAACCCACAAACCAACAAAAAAGTAAAGCTGTGTCCTAATACATTAGTAACCATTAGTAACTTAAGTTCTTTGGCACCTTTTTTTTTTTTTTTCTGTAACGTAGTTTACTAAATTTTGCAAAGGAAATCTAAATCAACCCATGCTCAGAATGGAGCACCAGCCTCTGCTCAGAGGGTCTAGCTCGCCCTGCAAGGTAAGCAGAACCATCCTGGCCTCTGAAGGTGGATCCTGCAGGGAGTTTGTAGTGTTAGCAGTGATGTACAAATGTGAAATGTGCGGGTATTTCATGTTAGCTTCTGAATAGCAATACATTATGTGATTAGACTCATGAAGTTTTGTGCTTTCCTTGGACACCTAGCTGTGTTAGAAAGTGGAAGCTATAAAAGCAGTTTCCTGATTCTCATGTTTTACATTGAATACAAATTGAATTTTCTGTCATGTTTCTGAGATGAGGAGAAGGCACTTCTAAACTGTCAGGAGTTCAGTAGCTGACAGAACACATGAGGCTGTTATCTGTGCTCTCTCCAAGCTCCCATGTGAGACAGCATGCCAGTGTCACGAGCCCAGCTGATTCGGGCAGGAAGAACAAAAGATCTGTCATAAAAAACCTAAGTTATGTGATGTATGTTAATGATTTTGGGTTGTTTGTTTATTTTCTCTGTCTCTTCTAGATTCCAGGTTGGAGCCATAAGACACACAAAATAGGTTTACAGTACTTGGTTAATAAAGGGTTTGACTGTGCAGTATTTACCTCATCAAGTTTTATTTTTTTCTGCCATTCTCACTGCAGCCCTTACTTACTACTCTTGAGTCATTGCTTTGGTTGACATTCAGAGAAACATTTTTTGTACTTGGAAACCAGAAGGAAATGTTAATTGGATTTCACTTTAGTAAGATCCATTTCAACTTGCAAATTTCAGTCCTGAAGGAAGGAAGTTTTGATGAATTATCTTTAGGAAGGAGACAGCTCTTTCAGAATACAGTACAGCATTTCTGGGAACTGGACCAAGAATGAGAATGATGAAGAATTAGCCTACATACCTTACAATGAGAAATTCAGGGAGTACAAGTTTATTCAAAGAAATATGTGCAGTCTTTATATATGAAGGAAGGGGAAATTTGATCACTGAAGTGCCTTTAATATAGGAGACATTGTGAATCTGTGAATAGTTTGTAAATACTGATTTGAGAATGTAACTAGGTCGTAGATATTGAAAAATTTAAAAAAATATGCCAATGTGCCAATAAACTTTAAATTGAATATTATTGTCAGTGAACAAATTATTGTGATTGAGGTACTGAGGCTTTGCACCTGCCAACTTGCAGACATTGAGTAATCATTTTAGGGACTTAAAATATTGTTTCGAGGGAAATAAAATATTGTTACTTCTCACATCTTGGTTAAAATGGGATTTGGTTAATTCTTATACTGCGTCGTTATGTCTCTAACACCAAATATAAACAGTCGTAGCATTCTTTCATTAAAAACAGACACTGTGAGCGGTGTGCTTTATGCAAAAAGCATTTAATCAGTTTCCAATAAAAGTTGTAATGGTTTTGTTGCCTACACTTAATCTGGAGACTTGTAATTGTGGTATTTCTAAAGGCTGTTTATGATCACGGCCAAAGGCAGCCTGAAATGCTTCTCCTGCTGCAGGTGTTTGGGTTTTTAAACAAATGCAGTTTTTTAAACAAATACTTTCACTGCTCAAAACTAAATACATGATGTATTTCACCATAATTCTCTTTTAGATATTACATGTGTGTGGGCTCAAGGTCCTATCTCTTTTCATGCCCACGACTTTCTTTTGTTCCCTAGCTCCCCAGTTGGACCTTGTTCCTGGCTGTTTGTGCTGTTGGAATTGGAGGGACCTTTCAGTATGGGTACAATGTCTCTATAATCAATGCACCCACGCAGGTAAAAGCTCATCTTTTGTTCACTGGGCTGTTTCCTCTCTGAACTCGGCCAGGAAGCCAAGTGTGCATTTGCTGTGATTGCACTGGGAACTAAAGCAATATTCCTCTCATATAAAGGAATCTTGTTGATTTCCCACGTGGGTTCATGTGAATTTGTTTGTGAGTACCTCCCATCAGAGGTATTCTGTGTCAGACAAAAGTGCCAAATAGGCCGCATAAATACCTTCATTATTAGAAGGATTAACGGAATAAGTGTTACATTTCTCAGTTATTAAAATAGCCCAGAACATTATGGGTAGAACAGAACATTTTCAGTTGGAAGAGTCCTACAATGACCATCTAGTTCAACTGCCTGCCCACTTCAGGGCTGGCCGAAAGTTAAAGCATGTTACTAATGGCATTGTCCAAATGCCCTTGGAGCACTGACCACTTGTCTAGGAAGCCTGTTCCTCTCTTTGACCACCCTTTCTGTAGGCTATCACCACTGTTTCCCAAATGTCAAGTTTAAACCTCCCTGACACAGCTTTGAGCCATTCCCATTCTTTCTATCACTGGATAACAGGGAGAAAGGACAGTTAAAGTTGTCCATCACAAGACAGGTTACTGAAAATGATCTTAGGGAGATAAACAGTTGCATCTGTGGTGGCTGAGTAACTTGTAGGTATTTTCACTTCTTACTTGTGCATTCTTTTCTATGGCCTCCAGGATTCTGCATATTTTGCAGATGACTCAAGGATATGAGCAAATGATCTTGTGAAAGTAATGGGTATAATATTTTGCTACCAGCTGATTTATTTGCTTGGGAAACTGTGAAGATGGAATTTGCTACAATGCTGTATGCTTTTTACAAAGCTTGAAAGAAGCTGTTTGTGAAAGAACATGTCATATGCTGGGAACAGAGGGAGAGTCCAAGGAGTTTGTTCTTCTGTAGCCTTTGTTTGCAGGCGAAGAACAGGAGCCTCTGGTTACAGATACATGTCAGTTCAAGAGTTTCTAAAGGCAAATTTTAGAAAACCAAGCATGTGGAATAACAGCTTAAAAGTTCTGACACCTGAATACTATAAAAAAGGTGGAGTATTATTAGAGTTGAAAAAGGGATTTTACTATGACTTCTTGGATTACACTAAGGCAGGGAGATTTAGATAAAGTGTCAGAATGAATCCCCTGACAGTAAAATATTTTAGGTTGCAATGCCTCTGTGCTATGAGGTGTTCCTAAAAACAGTAGGGCCAACCATGCACCCTGTTCCCCTCCTTGTTCAGAAAGACCTCAGAGCTCTCTCGTGGCAGTGCATGTCAGGGTGGTGTTTCTCCTCTGGTACAGCACCTGAGGCAGGGCACAAAGCAAAGCTGCTCAGCAGCCTTTGAGGTGTGTGGGGAGTGGGAAACACAAGGTCTTCCTTGTGGTCAAGGAAGATTCTGCCAGTCAGATGATCACTATTGTTAACTCCCAGAACGGGTTCCCAGGATTGGGGTGCAAGTTATTTGTACTGCTGTGCTGTAGGGCTGTATAAAATGCTACACATTCATCACTCTTTTCTACTGCAGCATATACACAAGTTCTTAAACGAGACCTGGAGTAGTCGTTATCACAAGGAACTAGACCCAAATTTGCTGACCTTTCTTTGGTCTGTCATTGCTTCTATCTTTTCCCTTGGAGGCCTGTGTGGAGCCCTGATTGGAGGCAGCATGGCAATCCGGCTGGGCAGGTCAGTTGCAGCAGCAGGCATATAGAAGCATGTTTGCTTTTCCTACCTTCCCCCAGAAATTGAAAGGAAATAAATGGAAAAAGAGTGGGAGAAAAGACTACCTTGGGTGCCCATACATATTTTTTCACTTTAAAACTGAGTTTTCTAGTAGAATTTTACAGTTTATTCCAATGTGACTTTCAAGGATGAGCCCTGAATTACGACCTTTGTATTTAGTCTTTGCATTACAGTTACTGAAATCTGAGTAGGAGAATGCACACAGAGTGTGGTGGAAACATGAGTTCCCCCCGACACATTTGCAGCCCTTGTGCCAGTAAGGACATGCTGCTTCATCTGTTGCATTTCATGTGTTTAAATGAACAAACCCCATTCCTACCTTGTCAGGCATTATTCTTATGTTTAGACATTTTTAAAAACATGAGCAGTTGTATCAGGTATCTGGGTTTCCAGGGAATAGCATGTTTCTTCAGTATAGAGTCCATTTTTTTCCCCACGTAATCAGAAAGCAAAACTGTTTAAAAAACCACATTATTGCAGATTTCCTTAATGTCTGGTTAGGGTGGGTTGGGTTTTTTGTTTTGATTTGTTTTTGGTTTATTTTTTTTTTTTGCTTTAATAGTTTTTTGTTTATTTGTTCTGTGGTTGTTTATTATTATTGTTATTATTATTATTATTTTGTTCCTCCTCCTCTTTAGGAAAGGAGCTCTTTTGATGAATAATGTTATAGCAATACTAGCCTCCATTTTAATGGGGATCAGTTTTCCTACAGGATTGTTTGAGTTACTGATTGCTGGAAGGTTTTTGATTGGCATAAATTCAGGTGAATGACTTCTTATTCCTACTATCAATAAACTATGGTGAATGATAAATTATTGTTACTTCTGATCCTTTAGGTTTTATGATACATGTTTATGACAAAAATGTTCTGTAGTTTAGCTTGGCATCTGGAGACAGCTAAATTAATAGGAAAGTAATTAAATCCCATTTCCTATGTGTTTTGGTTTAGTAACTCTTTGCAAAGCAATTTCTACTGATAGGAAAATGTTTTTCCATTTACTTGCAGGTATTGGGTTCTGTGTGCAGCCTCTTTATATTGGGGAGTTTGCCCCGAAACATCTAAGAGGTGGCTTGGCCATGGGGACTTCCATCTTTCTGACTGGGGGAATTCTGACAGGACAAATAATTGGTTTGAGGCAAGAAATGCTTTTTTTTTTCCTGTTTTGTGTTACTCCCATGTAAAGAATTCCAATTTCCTACTGCTCATTGCAGAACATTCCTTGTGCCATTGTAGCATTAGAATTCACACAAGGTCCTCCTGGAAGAAGAAAATCCTGCTTGGGTCACCTTATTCCTACAACTGCCAGCCATCAGTGCTGTCTCCTCAGGAAAATAGTCTCAGTTTAGATGGGTCACCAGAATAGCATCAGTAAAGCAGGTACATTTGTGCTGAGTACATGTTTTCTGCCAATTTCTTGCTGGAGACAGTGGATGTTGGCAAGATAGGACTTGAGAGCAAAGGATTCACATTTCTGTATCATAACACTGCCACTGTTTTTGTCCCCTGTGTGATCACAGGGAGTTGCAAGGGCCTTCATCCAGCTGGAACTTAGAAGTTCCAAGAACAGAGACTGTACTACATAGTAACCAATAGCTAATTATTATATTTCTTTGCCTTCTTTTTCCACATTTCTCACAGAGAATTATTAGGTGGAGAAAAGCATTTGCCTCTGTTGCTATCCAGCAGCTGTGTTCCAGCATTTGCCCAACTTTTATTCCTTCCATGGTTTCCTGAAAGTCCCAGATACCTTCTTATTGACAGAGGTGATGAGCTGAGCTGTGCCAAAGGTAATATCCAGCATCTATACTTTCTGTTCTTCAGAAGGGTACAGTGGGTATATACGGTTCCAGATTCTCCTTTCATCTTTATCAGCACAGTTATATCATCTAGTGCTTTTTGGCCCATGTTTTTCCTCCTCATATAAGTGAGCTTACATGGAAAAAGGGATTGTGGAACTCAGGAGCCTATAATGGGTTATGAACAAAACTTTATTATCCTGTTTCAAATATAAGTTCATTGACTGGAGCTTCAAGCTGGTTACTCTTAGTGTAAACTTTGCTATCAGGATCATCAAAAGTCCTACTGTTGGCCTTAGGAAGACAAATTGTCACTTGAAATATATTTAATCATGAAGATTTTAAAGGAACTGATGCTGTATACTCTCTAAGTTTTAGGACCATTTGTAAAGATTTTAGTGTGGGATCCAAATGACTTCTGATTATATTTGCCTTAGGAGAAGGATTTATTGCCTTTGCTCCAGCTCACTAGCTGCATCCCACTGGCAACATTAAAGTCAGAGCCATAACAAAGGACTCAGTATCTACCTAGAATTTAAGCAAAACATTTCAAACTGGTAAGAGTGTCCTTTAAGGAGACCACTATTTGAAGGTCTGAGGTTCAGATACAAAATATTTTGCTTGGTGAATATTTCAAGGTCAGATATTCCTCTAAAAATAAGCAAAGAAATGCCACAGAATACTCCAATCCACCACAGCAAAAAATGTTGAAAAACCAGCAAGGAACAAACAAGTCACAAAGCAAAGTTTTCATATCCTAGCAAAAGCCAGGTCATTATGGAAAGATGATTTCCCAGGAGTTGTGCTGAATAGGTAAACATAAATTATTTTTTTCTGGTTTTAGCTTTGAAGCGATTTCATGGTTCTTCAGAGTATCGAAGGGAGATGGAAGACATCCAGCGAGAACGTTTTGCCTTAGATGGGGAGAAACCCAAGAAGCCCTGGCAATTATTCACTGACCGTGGTGTGAGGTGGCAGCTCATCACTGTCATTGTGATGACAATGGGCCAACAGCTCAGTGGCATTAATGCTGTAAGATTTCATATGAACAAAATGGTTTTTCAACCATTTATTAACACAAAGGATCCACATAGAGAAGCTCAGAGAAATGGGATAAGTGGGAAAGAATGACCTTGCATTATTTCTTTTTTTTTCATTTTTTCTCATTTCTGTGTTTCTGGTATGCAAACATTTTAAAAGAATGGCTTGATAGTTGTCTTTACATTCTTCTGAAAAAGTAATTAAAGGTGGGTCAGCTTATCCCAGTGTGTCTGGTTTAAGAATATAAAGCATATTCAGTAAGTTGAATAATCCTATTTGCTTTTATGATATCAGTATGTTTACTCAGACATGAATTTAACAGATTGTTATTGCTGCTTATGTTGAATTAGTGACTCACAATATAAAATACATTGATCTGTATGTTTAGTATGAACATAACTTTGTTTCCACACAATGTTTTAAACATCAGAAAAACCTCATTGTTTGGTTGGTTTGGTTTTTTTTCTGTTGTAGATTTATTTCTATGCAACTTATGTTTTTGAACAAGCTGGGATCTTGGCAGAAAAAATCCCTTATGTAACACTCGGCACTGGAATTTGTGAGTGTCTCACAGCCCTCTCTTGTGTAAGGAGCAATTTGTTCTACCTCCCAGTATAAAGAGTAATGATTCTTCTGGAAGGATATTGGTAAAAATGAGATCAGTATATTAACAGAAGATTGTGTCTTGTCCACAGGGTTTACTGATAGACCATGTGGGGAGAAGATGCCTTATCATTGGGGGTTATGTCCTCATGACGCTCTGGTGCACTGTTCTGACCTTCTCTCTGACTTACCAGGTGCAAAGGACTCGTTCCTATTCCATGATATGACTAAGGAGTGAAAAGGGCACATAGTGACACAATAAGGGGGAATGGGTTTAAACTGAAAGAGGCTAGGGTTAGATTAGGTATCAGGAAGAAATTCTTCTCTGTGATGGTGTCGAGGCCCTGGCACAGGGTGCCCAGAGAAGCTGTGGCTGCCCCATCTCTGGAAGTGTCCAGGGCCAGGTTGGACAGGGCTTGGAGCAACCTGGGATAGTGGAAGGTGTCCCTGCCCTTGGCAGGGGGTGGAGTGGGATGAGCTTTAAAGTCCCTTTCAACCCAGACCACTCTACAATTACATAACTCTATGATACAATTTAGTAAAAATTATTGAATGAACACTATTTAATTTCTCTGAAGCAGTACTGTTACATAAATTAGTTGTAACAGAGTAATGAAAGACTGCTGGTCTTAGTTACAATAAAATACAAAAGGAAACATAACTGTTAAGTCAGACTTTAAAACTCGATTATCAAAATCTGAGCTAAACCTTCTGATTGTCTTCTGTTTCAGGAGCTGTACTCGTGGGTGCCTTACATGAGCATGACGTGTGTGTTTGCCTTCATCCTGAGCTTTGGGCTGGGACCAGGTATTGCACAGGAATGTGTGTGTGAGTGGTGGAAGGTGTGGGATGGGTGGGGGTGCCACACACGCAGGAAGCCTTTGCAGCACAGCTGCTGCTGCTCTGGCTGAGGAACCCAAGTGGGGCCATCCTGGAGCCTGCAGCTGGGGCTTACCATGCACACTGCTGGGGCAGCTACGTGTGAGGGAGGGCTTAGTTCTGCTTCAGAGCAGAGGAGCTGTACACTTATCAGAAGGGGCCTGCTCCCTCATCAGTGCTGCTGAAATGGGGCTGTGTTTTAGTGGGACACTTCCTGCAAGGGTAGTAGCCTCAGAATTGTGCTGTTAGGAATCATAATAGATCAGCTAATGGCATATTCAAAAGCAAGTCAATTTTTTCTAGCATTGGAAATACCTCAAATGGACTTTTAGCACAATTCTCTGTTCTGTTTTTGAACCATCCCCAGGTGGCATAACAAACACCCTGACAGCTGAGTTATTTGTACAGTCCTCACGTCCTGCTGCCCACATGATTGCAGGGACTGTGAGCTGGATTAGTTTCTTCACAATTGGAATGCTCTTTCCCTTCATAGTGGTAAGTATGCACAGCACAATTTCCTAATGGTCTCACCACCCATTTCATCTGCTCCCAGGTTCCCATTGCTTATATTGTATTATATACACTTCTGTATATTATTGACACTTGACCAGGATGCACACTGCCCCTCAAATGAGTTTAACTAGATTCAGTCCCTCTTAAAGGTATTTTTTACATATCACAAACCCCAATATAATATGATAAATGAAAAGTGAAAGGAATGCACTGAGGGGCAGTGTTCATGTTCAGATTAAAAAAAGAGAGAAGGTATCAAACCCAGAAAAACTTAATCAGATACCAAGATCTAGAGAAAACATTTCTTAATAGTGCTTTGTGCTTTTATAGCAAAGTAAAGTTGAGGTAGTACCTGTGGCCAGTGTTTAACACCTCTGAGAACTTGCTGAACTGACAGAGTTCTGTAAACAGAAGATTATTAGGAAAGGCAAAATAGGCTTTCATCTCCAGCTTTGTATTTTTAGTTTTAGCACATACTCTTGACAGCAAAACCCGCAGGAACAGCGTGCATCAGGGTATCTGAATCTGCCTGTCCTTTCTTCATGGTTCAGCTCTGCTTCTCAGTAAGACAGTTTTTGAAAAATACTAACATTCAGAGAAACTTAAATTATATAATCTTAAAATACGTGACAGCTAAGCAGCAAATGTTGACTTCTCCTTAGTTTGTGAATTTTTTAGTGCTTAAGTGGTTTATCTTATTTTTAAGATAAAAGTCTACCCAGTAATTGCACAGCACTTGACAGTCTTTTATCTAAAACCCAAAATTTTAAAAAGTTACAAGTAAAGAATAGGTTGAATGACTCTTTTTTAAAAATATCTGAGCAGCAATATTAAGTGTGAATGGAAACAAAACTTATTTTCTCAAACCTACTGTTACATTTGAAATATGTTGCAATCACATTTATTTTCAGAATGGACTGCAGCAGTATTGTTTTGTGGTGTTCTTACTGGAGTGCTTCTTTGTTGCTGCTTTCATCTTCCTCATAATTCCTGAGACAAAAAACAAATCTTTTCTGGAAATCAAAAAGGAATTTCACAAGCTTAATTTTGGAAGAAATGCCAGAAAAAAGGAAACGGAGCTTCATGAAAGAAGACAACTTCAAGATGAATTTTTAAAGATTTCAGCATAACTCCACAAATGTAACAGAACTTCAGTGAGAATTATGAACATAGTATTCTAAATTAGGAGTGTAATACATGATCAAGTGGCTTATTAAATCCTCCTGTGTATTTAGAGGAAGTGTAACTAAAGGCAAGTTAATATTGCAGAAATGCTGTTAGAACATGTATTGCTGAAATACCATTAACAACATATTATATTAGCCATAGACTTGATGTTTAGCTGTAACCTGGTGCTAAATGGATGCAGAAACACCAGGGAGGATGTTCAATGAACCCCTCTGGCAGATTTCTGCAGATAATTCAGTGACTCTTCTTGCATTTCAAAGTCCTGTCTTCAGTTTGGGTCATTGGGTGCATCCAAATGCTTTGCTGAGTATAACATTCTGTGTTCTTGTTAAAGCCCACACAAGAACTGACCTACTGAGAACTGATATTTGAAGTATTCCAGTTTATGTAGAAATAGGGGTATTTAGTTTCTGGTTTTCAGTTATGTAACTTTGAAAGCCTTAAAGGCATTCCTCATCCAGTCCTACTACAGTACTGTACAACAACAGTTCAGCACCTCTCTGAATTACTGGTACTTGTAATAAACACTTGTATCCTGATAAAAGAGTTCCTGGGGTTTCAATTTGGGTTTATTTTTTTTTTCCCTAACCTAGCATCTTAACATTTTAGAGTAAGCAAAAGGGTAAAACTTCTAGTTCTGAAGGTTAGTTCCCATTAGACTGAGATCTAGATACCAAAAAGCAGGAAGTAGCGGAGAGGACAGATGACAGGAATTAAATACTTTAAAGAATTTTCAAGATGGTCTGAGAGAACACACAGGGAGACTGCAGAGAGCCTGTAGGACATACTGAATGAGCCTTCTGCCTCACCTCCAGCATTTTTCCCTGGCCTCTTTCTCAAAATAAATTCTTCACATGTTAGGAAGTAAGAAATCTCACATCTGGTGTTTGTGTGCCTCTCTGACACTTGTTTCCATACCTGTGGCTGCCAGGACAGTGGCCCACCTTACCCAGTACAACTTTTCCTGGTTGTAAGTATTTCCAAATTCCATCCATTACTGAAGGGCTGCAGCAAGCACTGAATTTATTTTACATTTATTTTCCTCCTCTCAGAATTAAAGCTTTTAATGGAAGTACAGGAAACAAACACCATTGGTCTGATTTTGATAACTAAACCATCTGTTTAATTGAAAGTAACACTGACTCTTAATAGCAAAGGAGGCAACATCAGGAAGGGATCTTCTTGGCCTTTAGTTTATCCTCTAAGTTTGCAAAATACTTCATTTTTGCTAGAAGCTTCTTAGCTTCTTGAAGATCATCTGAAATGAAATAAAACATTACTAGTTTACAGAGGAAGAGGTTAATTTACATTTTCAAAATGAATCTCAAGATTCTATGACAGCACGTGCTTCAGTACTTAAAGCTGTGAGCTGCAAGGACTCAGACACTATTAAAACCATGTTGCCTATTGTTTTAATCTCTAATGGTTTGGGAACACCTCAAATCAAATGTTCCACTAAACATGTAACAATGAACAATTTAAAAAAGAAATGTGAATGGATACCCTTTAATGACTTCTGTAAACTGGCTGGAGTATTGATGCACCCACGAGGCAAGACAAATGTTTTCATTTGTTTTAAACGTGTATAAATAGACCAACTGACATAACTGCAAAATGCAAATGAGGAGGAGTCTGGTCTGGATAGTGCCAGTTCCAGAACTGATATCGAAACAATTTCTCCTCAGTTAAACAGTTGGAGGGGGAGGGTGGTTTATGGCCTACTGACAAAGGCAGATGCAACACAGTCCTTCTCTCGGCACCGAGTAACAGAATGTAACTCCTCACAGGCACGCCCAGCCAGCACTGCTTTGATCTTTACAGTTACACACACCCACCGCTACTACCAACTACAAAGAGGTTCCTTCCCAGCTTCAGAAGCTCAGGAATGGTTCAAGTTTGTGCCTATCCATTGCAGAATAAAGTTCTGTTGATTATTGCACAGGAAGTCCTCAAAACCTTAGGCTGAACAGGCTTTTACTTGCCACACAGCTTCTGTGGCTTTCACTGCAAAGAACAGCACCCACTGCTCTGCTGCAGCTCCAGGACTGCATAACAACATCTCCCCAATACAAGTGTGAAACCTCAGAATATGTCTAAGATGAAGTCTGTCCTTCCCAGTATTCTGGGAAACCCACTAACAATTCCTTAGCATTTACATTCCCACTCAAAGTGATTATTTAGATGCAAGATGAATGGAACTTTTGTACTGGACTTTGTTGTTAATGTGAGGTCCTGAATTTCCCAAATCAGCAGGAATGTCAGTTTAGAAGTACTTATTCGAAATACCAAACAAAAAACCCTTGTTAATGCAGTATTTCTGTTCCATAGCTCAGGAAATACTTGGCAGTAAGAGAACGTGGAGCTTTAAACATTTGACAGGTATGTATGGCAGCTAAAAACTTCATAAAAACAGGTACCTCTTTCAAAAGCTGCAGTCACCTCTCTGGTCAGTTCTTCTTGTTTAACTGCAAAACAAATAATTTAATTTACTTTTTGTTATTCTTAGGATATTTTATACCACTGCATTCTGACTGCCTATGGTGGGAAAGTTCATTACGGGTCTCAGCCTTTGGGAGCCAAATGAGTTTCTCATAATACTGCTGTCAATGTTTTTTAAATTATCATTTCAAACATGTATTTCTTTGTTTAAACAGGTTTACTGACAGCAATTCCAATGCACATCAATGGTCACTAATTTCTCAGCAATTTAATTTATTTTTGGTGTTTCAGTTTACCCTGCTGGAGTTAATTTTCTCCTGCTCTACTCAGTTTTTATTCTAGTTATTCTAATTGCTTTTGGCACAAGGCTGTTATTGCAAAGAATTAACTATATCAGTAAACCAAAAGTCTTGGTATCACCAACAATATAAAAAGAAAGTTGCTTGTATAAGGAGAATAACCACTTAATATAATGGCTGCCAGATGAAGAAGGTGAAAGAACTACAATGTCTATATAAATAACATTATTTACTGTGGTCAGACAAGCATTTTATTCAACTTCATTCTGACAGGTTTTTTCTTTGGAACAATTGACTAGCCCTCACCTGATGAAGGTTGAGTAAATTCCTTTTTATTGTCTATATATACTTATTTAGACATCAGAATAGGTCTGTTATACAAACGTTCTCAAGACAGACATGACGTTTAGATACATAAATGGGTAAAGACAACATTGGAAAGGCGGGGGACAGGGCAGAAGCTCTTGCAGTGAGTAAATTCCAGACTAAGACAAATTGAAGACACTACAAGAAATATTCCAAAACAGTTAAAAGCTTTCAGACTCCTGTGTTACACAAGATTCGGGATATTAGTTCTGTGCAAATTCCTCAAATCATAACGTACCTTTAATTAAAGTTTCAATTTCTTCAAGGATATCCTCATTTTTGGGCTCTGCTAATTTCTCATTAATTTCCATGATTTCCATAAGGAACGCTGAGTCTGCATCACAGTCTGTCTCTTGTGCTGGCTCCACTCCACTCAGCTCCAGCTGGCAGAGGAAACAGGAATTTGAAAATAAATATTCTTCCATCTATTTCAACGGGAATAATTTCCTTTAATATGATGTCTTTTAGTGGGGCACACTCAGATTCATTTCCAATAAACCTACAGTGCATAAACAGAGTCAGTCTGAAAATTAACTCCCTACACAGGCTGACCATAAAAATCAGCAGTTACCCAAAGCCAAAAAACCATAAAAAAGGCTGCCATAGGCCAGACTGAAATTCTGAATGAGCAGCCACGGCCAAACCAAACGTGTGATATGAAAAACAAATTAATGAAAGATAAGTACCAAATGAGATGATAAGCTGATTAATTTTTGAACAAACTTGGTTCTGGTCTCCCTTCAATGTCTGGTGATCCTCTTCAGAGGAACGCAAATTAGCACATTAAGGATTGAATCGAAGGTGCGATCCCTAACAGCACCACCAGCCCCCACGGTTAGTTACAGGAACTCTGTAATACCTAACGGAGACCTTACTAGATAGAGGCCTCGGCTCAGAGGGTTCAGCAGGGTCTGGTAAGCCTTGTTGATCAGGGAAGAGTGTTGCTCAGAGTAGTACTGTTCTTTCTGCAAACGGATGGCAAATAATTGGAAGCTAATAACAAGTGGCAAAATACACTTTGTTACACGCGGAGAAACAGCGTCCCCACAGCAGGCCGTGTGTGAAACTGAGAAGGCTCTGTGGACCTGGGAACTGTGGTCATTGCACTCAACTAAGGCCTGACGAACCGCAGCGGCCCCTCATGGTCCACCTCCACGGCAAATCCATGGCAGAATCTCTTCTGAGCACCGAAAGACAAACACAGGCGAATCCCCTCACTCCCCAAGCGGGAGAGCGGCGGGGACTCGACGCTGTGACCCCGCCACGCAGCCGAAGGCCAAAGGCGGGTTCCTCCGGCGGTCACCGAGCCCCGCGGGGCCCTCCCGGCCCGGCTCCCCCGCCCGGGGCTCCCGCCCGGCCCGGGGCTCACCGGCGGCCTCTGGCCGAAGCGGTCGGGGTGGACGGCGCGCTGCAGGCTCCGAAACCGCCGCTGCAGCTGCTGCGCGTCGATGCGGAAGGAGCGGGCACTGCAGGACACAGGGCGGGTGAGACCCGCG
>VZRS01000727.1:585232-616018 GCA_013398055.1 Ifrita kowaldi
TGGGAGCCCCGGGCCCGGCGGAACGGGCCGGGCGGGGGTCCCGCCGGAGTCCCGGCCGGGGTCCTGCGCGGGCTGGCGCGGTGCGGAGCGGCGGAGGGCCCGGGCCTGTCCCCGGAGCGGGTGTTGTGTGCCCCGAACGTGCTCGGCCGCCGCTAGCTGGAGCGGGACCCTCGCGAGCAGAGAGCTCGGATGTCGGCATGGGCATTGTGCTCGCTCTGGCGCCCCCGTAAACAAACCCGAATATCGTTAAAATCTGCGAAGTTTGAAGGTAGGCGTGTCAGGTGTACTTGGCAGCACTGCAGAGTTCCTTACCCCTGCTTCAGTGGTACAAAAAGTTGTTATGAACTTGGTTATAAGGGCTTTGTTACTGACAGAACTTAGAACCTGGAGATTGGATTCAGTCGGTGCGCCTTGGATGCCAGCAGATGTCACGAACGTGGCTCTGCCCGTGCGCTGGAACACGGGCTGGCGATCAAGGATGCGCGGTAGCATCCCGGGCAGCAGCCTGCGCTCCTGTAGTTTGATGCTGCAGCCGTAGGGATGTCCCTGGTTGTTGCCAGTGAACAGAAAGTTGAAATCCAGAGAACTGGGCGCCTGTGCCCTCTTGTCCTTCTTCCTCTTCTTTTCTTGGAGTCGTTTATCGTTTTAGTGTCTTTCCTTTTTCTTGGAGGTTTTCACAATCTTAGGTAATATCTCTCCTGTGCTTTCTTCTGGTGTGAAACAAGAGCTCTTCAGGTGCTAAAGGAACCCTTCATAGACTCTTTGAAATGGAAATGTGGCAAATGGATAAATTCCTAAATGGATGAGTGGATGTGTCTTGAATGTTGCCCTAACAGGTGTTCCTCGAATGAGGTTACTGTTCATGCCTGGCTTTTGCTGGATTACTGGTTCATCACTCCCTCGTTGCTGTCTCTGTCTCCCTATGGCTCACTAGCAGATCAGAGGGAAAGGTCTGTTTACTCATTGATAGTTTGTAATATAATTATATATATTTATAATTATTATTAACAATAACTAGCTTTAAAAATTATGTATTAACCAAAAAGTACTGTTTTAATTTAACTATGGATTGCATAGTTCTTACCACAGTTTTTAGCAACCCGTAGCATAGTTTAAATTAGGGTGGATCTAACTACTGTCACAAGTGAAAATCTCCCCAAGCTCAGTACTGGAAGCTCACAATTCCTTCTCATTTTTAAAAAATCCTTTAGGAAAAATGTTTCCTATAGAAAATTTAGTATAAGCTCCAGTTAAGAAAAACAATCTGTTTCTTTCCTGTTGATAAGTTCATATCATCCTGCGGTGGCTTAAGCCTCCAGTTTTGGTGGCCTCTCATTTCTTTCCACACTATTTCTTTTGAAATTCTGCTCTGTTTAGGGGAAAGTTGCATGTGGTTGGCAAGATTTCGTATCTGTTCAGGAGTTTGGTACAGCCTGGCTGAAGTGCTGGCTGCTGGAAGGCTTCAGGGACAGACCTCATGTGCTTTGTATGTTCTTGGACTCTTGTTGAAGCCAATTTCTATTGCAGAAAAACAGTAATATCCCAGAATATGGAGAGAAAACATAAAACCACTTTGAAGATTAAAATATAAGAAGTTGTATAGAAGTTTTCATAGAAAGGGAAGCTCAGTTACAGATATAAGCTGATTTTGGAAACTTGTATTTAGCATAAGTTGCTGCCACTCTTTTCAGAATCCATCAGGAGTGCCAGTTCTTCTGCTTGCCTCTTTTTGTTTTTTCCCTCTTCCTGGTGCTTCAATAAGTATCTTGAACTATTTACATAATTTAAAATATGAAAATGCTGCATATCACACTCACTATATCCTTTTTATAAAGAATTCTTTTAAAAAGGTGTCTTAACTATGGACTTGCCACCCAAGACATCATCTGCATCAGGCGTATTTATTTGCATTATGTAGCATTAAATAAGAGGAATTACACACAAGCCAACAAGCTCTGAGGTGTAACATTAGTGTTTTGATAAAACATTCACTTTAGTACCACATTGTTTTCTTTCGTCCTCTTGGAGCAGAATCTGGATTTGCTGTTCTCTCTTCTCACTCATCTTACTGGAACTCACTGGGAATGTGTTCCCTGTGGCTTTCTGGATAGCAATATGCTGTTCAGACACATCTTTCAGTGTGTGTGGGCACTTCTTTTATTTGATGAATGTTCTGTAGGGAGGACTAAGTTTAACAAGCTTGATCTGTGAAGACAAAAGTTCTTGTAAGGTAAGTTTTGGTGTGTATTCAAGTTCCTGTTTGCTTTGGAGGCGGTTGGGAGTTCATTTCTTCTTGAAAAGAAGAAGACCAAAGAAGGCTGTGTGTGTTTTAACACTCCACTTGCATGGTCAGTTGCGTTGAATCCTGAGCACCTTCTGCCAGAGGAGGCTTTTTCACCAGTGGAGGAAATTCATTGCTGAGTCTGATATGAAATCTGATCAGATATTGTGGAAGCTTCTGTCTGACATGACCTCTGTAGAAGGAGCTGATTTTTGCTGTCTTATGCTGGTTTGAAGAAGTAATGTTAAGAAGCTCATGCCATCTTCTACTTTGTCCGAAATACATTAACTTCTCAGACTTTCTCACTAGATCATCTTCTGCACTTCATTAGAACCTTTTTTTGTTCTGCTGCACTAAGAAACTCCTTCTTTAGCACTGGTTTAGTACATGCAGGCACCTTCTATAATAAAATGTTAGCCCAAATATGTGCATTACCATCACCTTCCACTGTGTTAACAGGAGAAGAGCAGTGGTCACTGGGAAGTGGGGATGACTTTCTAATGAGTACTTTTTGTGTGTTGGTACCATAATCATAACCTTTTTTCATTTGTGGTTTGAGTGCCAGAGTGACTCAGTTTTACTGTTCTAGGGTTTTTTCTTTTACCTCATGATGTTTTACTGCCTTACGTAGTTCTCATGATAGCAGGGATTAAATAGTAACATATTCCACAAATTACCATCATAGTTTCCTTTTTTTTCATGAGATTATTTAGCGTCACAGGATATTAGAGGCAGAAACCACTTCACTTGGACCGAGAGGATGTCTCCTCATGGATTCTCCTTGTTGTTACAGACTCACAGTATGATTCTGGAAGGATCATTAACAGCTTTGTGTGTTCATTTGTTTGTGCATAATAAACTGCCAGAAAAGACAGCTGTTGTTGGACTTGTCTCACTGGTGCTCCTTGAGGTTGTGCTGGGTGCGTTGTGCCCTTGCAGAGGCCCCACTTCTGAGGGCTCAGTAGCTCGTGGTGGTCCTTGGCAAGCAGCTCCAGTGAGGCTGAGCATCACAGTCCCTGTGGTCAGGCAGAGGGGGTGGGTGAGATGCCACAGCTGCCCCTGAGCTCTCCAGGGTGGGGCTGGCTGCGCCTTCGCACCAGGCCAGGCCTCCCGCTGCAGGCAGTTACGGCTACAGCTGGTGAGGAATCTAGTTCTTGAAATATTTATCTTCTGAATAACTTAAGTTCATGGCTAGTTGGGGTACTGCTTGTGAAAGCTGCAGTCATTCACTCTGAACGTGATAAAAGCGTGGGAACTACACGCCATTTGGTATTTTTCATTGTCCCCGATGCAGGTCAGTTACCAGGAAACACACAAGGAGGGAGACAGCAGCCACCTTTAAAGACACATGAAGAAACTGCTGCCCCTGGCACCTGGGTACTCACCAGCCCTGCTTCCTGCAGTACCTCCAAGCCTGCCAGTGACTGATTACCTTTCTCGGGGTTTCCTCATCTTTGTGTTTGAACACGTGCCCGTGTAATAGCTGCTGAATCTTCATACTCAATTCTTGCCCTCAGGTCCCAACAAACGGTCCATGTGATGAAGTTTGTTGTCAGATGCTCACAGATGTGTGAGTTACTGCAGTGCTCTAACGAAGCAACATGTTCAGTGCTAGCATTAGCAAGAATACTGTAGAAAAAGCAGCTGCACAGATGAAAGGAAAAAAGGTTTTGGTTCAGCCTGCAATAGACTAGCTTAGTCTACTGCAGGACAAGAAACAGTAGATTTACTGACACAAAGGACATTTGGATATTAGGAAAAATATTTTAATGATGAAAATCCTGAAGCAGTGTAAGGAGATTGCCTGAGTAAAGCATGGAATCTCCTTCAGTAGAGAAGTTTAGGAAAAGTTTGGACAAACACCAAACACACAAACACTGTCAGAAAAGAATGGCTATAATAAGAAAAATAAGAAATCAGTAGTTTCTAACTTGATGCTTTTCTATTGTTGTTGTTTGACTTAAGGAAGAAAAAAATAGAAAAGTCTATAGATCAATTGATTCTTGTGACAGGATGTCAGTTTGCAGCTTGCTTCCCTTTCCACCTTTAAAAATATGCCCCAGCTGGCTCTGGTAATGTATTTAAGCCCTGTGGTTGTTGTGTTGTGGTAACAATATGTGATATTCTTAAACTTTTTCAGTCTGCAGGACTAAAACTAGATGACACCAATCTTAATTATAGTAGTCTAAACCTTTAATGAATATTTTCAAGTACTTTGGATGTTACCATATGTATTGTGTTGCCTGTTGCCAAATACTGTTACTGCAGAATTCCCAACTGCCTTGTGATCAGAGTTGGACTAAGACGTTCTTGCTGAGTTCTTGAGTATCCTTGGGAGAGAGTAGGATTTGCATGACAGAAAGTTACTGACTACAAAGGACTGGTTGTGGAAAATGTGCAATGTATAAAGTTAAATAAGGAGAGAGTTCCAGAATCAGTGGAACTAGGCTCACTTTAAATAATGTCTTACAATTAGAAGGCTTAAATCTTTCTTTTTGTTGTTATTTTGTATTGCCTGAAGTTGTCAATGTGGGAGGGTGGCTCTGCCAAGGATGACCGTTCTGTTGTTAAGATAAATTGTATGTCCCACTTATTTCTGTGAGTGTACGTTGGTTCTAAAGACTCATCCTTCCCTTCCCAATTACGAACAATTTGTGGCTGCACATAGCTGGATGTAGAGGTTTGTGAGCAGAAGTTGTGGTGCAGGTTCTTTTGTTGGAAGAGATTTTATGCGTTTTTCCATTGTCTGTGTATGCCTGTGCTTCTGTGTGATCTGCATATCAAACTTCAGATGTACCAGCATCATCTTCATATTCACAGCTGCCACCTGTTCTCTACGTGGTAACTCTGCTTAGTGCTGTAGAATCAAATATTGTGGCTGAGGAGGAAAACATTTCTGAGTGGGTGGAGTGCAGCATATGTAAACAGACTGCAACTGCTCTTGTGTCTAGAAGACATCATTCATAGGGAATGATATGTTTTGCAAGACTCTTTCCGTTACCCTCAAAAAGAGAATCAATAGATAAACAATTTACTTTTTAAAGAATCTGGTTCTGACTTTATAATTTGTTCTGCAGCGATGCTGGCGGCTTTGATTTCTGCCGTACAGTTTCTAATAGTTTGATGTCTTTTCTTCCTTTTTCAAGTAGCATTACTTAACACTAACATATAATTTCTCCTTTTCCTCTTCTCAGATTTCTTTCTGTGGATCAAAATCTTTCAGAAGAAAAAGTCCTGACAGTCCCATGTTGAGCAAAGCTGAATTTGTTGAGAAAGTTCGCCAGAGCAACCAGGCTTGCCATGATGGTGATTTCCACACTGCCATCGTGCTGTACAACGAGGCCTTGGGGGTGGACCCTCAGAACTGCATTCTCTACAGCAACCGCTCCGCAGCCTACATGAAAATCCAGCAGTATGACAAGGCCTTGGATGATGCCATCAAAGCACGGCTCCTGAACCCCAAATGGCCCAAGGTAAGGAAGTGTATTTGTCTTCTAGGGAAGGAGTAACTCCTGTGGGATTATTGGTCACATTACCCAGTGTAAATGAGTGCATGTATTTCTGTACTAAAGTCTGGTTTTGGTAAAAGCTCCAGATAATAATATATTTTTTGTTTAAAAGTTGTTTGACTTGAATTACCTGTTGGGTATTAAACAGTTTTCTGTGTAAGCATACTGTTCCCCAATGGGAGTATGCTACTATTTTACTGTTTTAACACAGCATGGTTCCTGGGTTGTGAAGACCAGACATCTGTTTTAATGTATAATGTAGTCAGCATACATCAGCATCCAGGAACATGTGGTTCCAAAACTTTGAGAGGTAGCATAGAGATTTTCTTGCTAGTATATTAGAGCGATAAGGCCTTTCAAAATAGCATTCAAAGAGTGTTTGTGTGTAGTATATTTTGGACAAACATTTGAAGAAATGTGTGTCTTGGCGTTCTCAGTAAGACCTGGCTACGTAAGGAAACATTTGTAAAGAGTAAATGATGTTGGTTGCCTCTTCCTTCTGGGCTTGCTTCCCACCAGCTGCCATTGATTGCTCCAGTAGCTGCCTCGCCTTGGCTAGTCAGGGGCCAGCCCTTTGCATGCTAATTGATTTTAACAGCATCTGCTCCAGGTTCCATTTCTCCTGTCAATCCCTCACACATCCCTATGAGGCACTTTAGTTAAAGGTGCAGTTTAAGAGCAGACTCATCACCCAGGTTCCTCTCCTCAGAAATTAGAGCAGGTGGCAAGCATGATGCTCTGCACCAGCTGGGCTCCAAACTATTGAAATTAAGTTTTCTTTTATGTCGAAGCAGATCACTCAAAGTCTTGTATTTTGATTTGCAGTTGTTTATTAGCCTCTAGACAAGCTTTTTCGTATGCTTCCTTAAGACTTGAATTAGTCCACATTAGAGAAACTCCTGCTTTGTCAAGGAGATGATTTGTAAACTTCTAAGTTGTGTTGTTGTTGCATATGGTTTTTTTGTGGGTTTTTCTTTGGTCACTAACTGGTTTGTATTACTGAATGTCATAAAAGATTTTGTATCAAGGATGCTGTTTAGAAGTAGAAAATTTCATTACTGTCAATTAACATTAGCTATGCAGGTTGGTTGGCTGCAGGGAGCTAAGGAGTGTAAAAGCCAGAGTGCCTGTGCTCAGTTTTGTGTCCTGATTCTAAGAAGTCTGGTAGTGATTTACTACAGAGCTGACTTAGGTGAAAAGTTGTGAAAGTTTAGTTAAAGAATACTTTCAAAATGCCAGTCACAGAAGTATAACTGCCTTTGAAATGATCAGTGGAAAAGACTTGTGGATCAAAATAGAAGATAAGATGGAAAAGATTTGTAAGGTTAGAAACACTGTCTGTGTTAAATGAAGGCATTACTAATAGTCAGTTAAATACAGAGGTAATAGACTTACGTATTGATGCAGTACTAAGGTGAAACATTAAAAAAACCCCAAAACATTCTTAGTAATAAAAAAAAAGACTTTTTTTTCAGGTAGACCGTATCAATGAGTTTAAAAACATGAAGTAACTGTTTCAGTTCTAGTTCTGCTATTACATGTCCACCTGACCTTGAGCAAACTCTATTTCTTTGTTTGTTCTTGTTTTACAAAAAGTCAGGAGTCACTTCTAGAGAACCTGTTGAGCCTCATTGGTGGAAAAAGTGCTGGAAGTCTTCAGTGATGTTGCTGTGATGACATAGCATCTGTTCTTGTTTTATTCCATCAGTGTGTAAAGGATATCTTTCTGTATGATACAAAATGTTTATATACTTCAAAAGTTACTATCAGTTGGCAGTGGAAGAGTCAACATAACTTTTGCAGGCATCCTGTCCTGAATAAAGCCCAGCCACAGTCACTGGTTGTATCTTCCTTTTTATCTTTTCACAGTGGTGTCTTTAGTTTGTCAGTGCATCACATACTTCCCTCTTTTCTCCCAAACCCTCATAATCCCATTTGGAACATTGTCTCTGGTTTTTAACTTTAAAGATTCAGTGTTGGTTCTTTTTCAGATCATCCCTCAGTATTTTGCTTCAGAGGCTGTGTCTGGGCAATCTTTTGTTGTCATGGTTCTTTTAAGACTTTGCATGTAGAAACAGATTTTTGATTTCACTTGGGCTGAAGGTACAGTAGCAAATATAAACATGAAATGAATTTCCCTTCAGGGCCTTTCATTAGCTGGATTGAAGGTCAAAAAGGTGTTGAGCAGAAATAATTTGTAGAGGCTGGAGTTTGACTGTGCTGCCTGCCTTCATTGGCACAGTTGTGATGGAAGTCTCATAAAAATGGCTTGGTTGGAGCGTGGCTTGGCTTTTAGAAAGAAGCCATGGTGCTACTACAGTAACTGAGATAATGAAAACCCACAGCTGAATGAATTATTTTTTATCCTCTGCATGTTCATTTCACTGGAGCTGTGACGTTCACACCCTTCTGCGTAGTGCTTCCCTTTCACTTTGAATTCTTATTTCCACAAATCATCTGCAATGATTAGATTTTAGAAGAGAATGAAAAATTTTACCAGACTCTGTTTGTTGCTGATTTGGCAGCTCCACAGTGAGGGTGACTGTTTGCTTCAGACACTGAGGCCATTCACTGCCACTATGTCTTCGTTCTGTGTCCTGAGTTTGTGTAAGTTTGGTGAGGACTGGTTGATTCTAGTTTAGGCTAGATATTAGAAAAAAATTATTCACAAAAAGAGTGGTTCAGTATTGGGCTCCCTAAGGAGGTGGTTGAGTCACTGTCCCTGGAGGTGTTTAAAAAAAGACTTGATCAGGCACTCAGTGCCATGGTTTGGCTGGTAAGGTAATGTTAGGTCACAGGTTGGACTCAATGAACTCAAAGAAATGTCTTTTCCAACCTAGTTCATTCTGTGATTCAGTTTTCCTCATTTTCAACATTTACAATTTCTAAGAAGTGTATTTATATTTTTATTACGTATTTAATCCTAATTTTAGCTAGGACAAGGAAAGGTGTGCTTTGGGGAACTAATTAACTAGTCTGGTATGTTTTGAACACAGGTATTTCAAGAGTGTCTGATACCAGAAAATAGGCAGTGGTGTTTAGAAGCTTAGAAGAGGTGCAGATGGTCGAGTGTCAGTGAGGCTCAGTTTGCAGAGTGTCCCTACACAGTACAGGGATGTTTATTTCCTTCTGTGTGTGTGTGTAACTTGTCAGCCTGAGACAACGGGAGGGCTCTGTCTGAAGTTGAAAACTTAAGTTGTGTATTTCAATATCAAAGTTTCTTTACTGATTTTTAAAAAAAAAATAATTGATTTTTATTGATAGAACGGAACTGGGAAGGTTGAAGCTTCTGTATACAAAGTCTAAGCAAGTTTATTAATTAGCCAGAAGAGGGAGCTTAGTAGGGACAACTGGTATTTGGTTTGAAAGGCCCAAGTTTTAAATATAGAACCTGACTTCCTTTCACTTAGGAAGTTGAAAAATTAATTTCAGTGCAGGTTTTTTGAGATTTGAACTACTAAATGTAAATTTTTATATTTCTTTTCCTCCTTTGGGTACAAACTACATTTCTTGGGTGTGCAGTTTGTTAATTCTTGCTTTTTTGTTGCTACTCCACTTAATGTTTGTTCACATCCGTTCAATACAATCTGTGGCTGAAAGTCATGCTCTTAGCATCCCCACCCCAAAATCTTTCTTTACAGCGTTAATTAATGTGGGGTAATGAACAAGGATGTTTATACAAATGCATATGCTTGTCTGTGCAGCTCAAGACATGAACAATGAGAAGGTGGTCACAGAGAGAAACATCAGATCTCTTACAGACCAGGATAATTTATTGTGTGTAGCTGAAACATGTTTATTACAACAGCACATAAATCTGTTCATAGGCTTCATCTGAGAGGGCTGGCTTGTGAGTTCTGCTACTTGAAAAATATTTTGTGTACATATCACTGAGAAATGCAAAGATAACAGAATATGTCAGGAATTAAACTGCATTTTGGAAATATCCAAGAGGCAAATCAGATCAGACTCATTTTGTTCTTTGATTTCTCACAGAAGTTTTCTTTGTTTTGCTGTTGATCATGCTCTAGAAAATTTTTATTCTATTTCTCTTTGCAGCTGTGCAGCCTTAGGCATGGTACATGAAAATGGAGGTATATATATTATGTGACTCTGATACCTGAACAGTTTCTCCTTAGTTCTTGCTGATTTCGAGATATTTTTAAATCCTCACATTATAGGAAAAATATGCTGTGGCTTAAATGGTTTAAATTTGGACCTATTTCTGTGCTAAAATGTAGATTTCACTACCAGTTGAGTGCTGGCTCAGTGCTGTGACAGCTAACAAAAGGTACAAAGAGCCTACTGCTACTGAACAATTAACTGGGTTTTGGCATTGATTTATTCTCTTAATTTCTCAACAGAAAAGTTGTTCATTAACAGGAGATGAAGTGACTTTGTCAGACTTGAATGCATTTGGCTAACAGGAACATTCACAGCCTAAGATAAATGAAGGCAAGTATCACAAAGATGGATGTTTTCAGCACTCTGAGGGGTACCTTGATTTTATTTGATTTCTTTGTCCTGTGTGAGTCGAAGGATGCTGACTGTACCATTCAGTGACACTGTGCTGTTTGAAGCCCCAGGGACTGGTGTTTGAGGAGCAGCATTCCCTGAAAAGCACAGTGGGTTGCTGAATGAGAGGGGGCCAAGCTGGCAAACAGATTTGAAGATCAGGGTTCAGTAATGATCTCTGATTATTGCAACTGTTCAAGCCACTAGGCAGGGAAAAATGTTATTTCTTAAAACAGGACCGCCTTATTGTATCAACCTTTTTTAGAGCTGAAACACCTTTTAGAGAAAAGTTGAATAGCCTGGAGAATGTCGTTGATGCAAAAGGAGTGCCCTGTGCACGTGTAATCCAGAAGTAACTTGGAAGAATTACAGCACTTTTCATCAGGCACAAGTTTCTCTTACGGTCTTTGTCTCTCCTAATTTAAAATTAATTTTCTCAATTTAAAAATGTGGCTTTTTATCTGTAGTGGAGAAGAGCTATGAAAGAACAGAAAGAAAGGGGCATTGTGATCCATGAAGCCTTTGGGTGTTTGCAGTGCAAGAGGGGTTTAGGTGCTGTCATCTCACTGTAGGGGAATTTGGCAGAATAGCTTGCACTGGTATTTTGTTAAGTGGCTCCAGCTGTCGGTCATGCAGCCAGGACTTTTACAAGAAAAAGGGACACTTGCATGTGCTCTTGCACTTCTCCTGACTGCTTGCCCATCTTTATAAACTTACCTTCACGTGCTCTAGCAATCCCTAACGACCTCAGAGCTTCTCAATGAATGGCGAGTAGAGTGCCGACCGTCGGTCGCATGTAAAACTTCTGAGCAAAGAATGTGACTTGACCACATAACTTTTTTCATGAATAGACCTCTTGTTTTTAATTTGATGAGCAAGGAACTTTCCAGTCCTGTCCTTCAGCTTACAATCTGTCTTTAATTTGCAGAAAGTTGCATTCCAGTTTTTCAGACATAAAACCATTTAACAGACTCTTTTCACTTTGCTAGAACTTGCTGTGTTACGTTAATAGTGAGATTTGTGCATTTCTTTTCTGTCTTTTCGTGTTGCAAAATCACAGCATAGTTGAAGTTGGCTGGGACCCCTGGAGATGAATGCAGGGTCAGCTGGAGCAGGTTCTCCATGATATTGTCTAGTTGGGTTTTGAATATCTCCAAGGGTGGAAACTCCACAGCCTCTCTGGGCAACACGTTCCTGTGTTTGACCACCCTCACCAAAAAGTTTTCTCCTTCCTCCTTTTTTTTTTCCCCCCAATTAGATGTTTAAATAATGAGCATCATGTAGTATTTTGACAGCTTTATGGAGTTAATGTTTTTCCCAAAAGTCAAGTTCACTGGGGAGATATTCTCTGCACCAGAAGTGATAGTTATGGCATTGCTGGGGGAAGACTGCTGTGCAGATAAGTTGTATAGGTTCTCCTTTCCCTAAATTCTTAAAATTACAGAGCAGTAGTGGTGCAACATGAGTATGGGGGATGGGGACACAGGGGATGGATGACACTATAGTTATGTCATCCTAAAAAAACCCCTATATTTTCACGTGTAATGGTTGTCTTAGACAAATACACAGGAAAAATGGCTCCTTTCTAAGAAATCGGCTTACTGCCTTAGAATTGGAAAAGCTTACAGAGGTACTTGAGTCTCAGCAACAAATCAACACAAAGTTTCCAAGTGTCTACTGTAGGGTTTCATTATTCCTTCCTTTGTTTTCTGGAACCCTTTTGTATATGGAATAAAGCAACTTAAAATTTTCTTTAATGGAATTAATGGCAGTTATTCTACTTAGTCTAAATGCTATAATGTAAATTTCTCTCCTGGAAGGTGCTGTTTTTTTACCCCACATTTCTCCTGCCACTGGAGCTAGTTATATTACTAGGCAGGAATGGTATAGTGGTTTTTATTCCTTGTGTATCTGAATATCCAAAGCACAAATGAAGAAGTAATTCTGAAATGCAGAAATGAGGATTGATCTGCAAGGGTGATAGTTAAGAAAAAGTATCTTGTTACCTGCTCATTGAGATTCAAGCACATTACCACTGGATAGCATTTTAAGACATTTGGATTGTGTTTATTTATTTACACAATACTGGATTTTGTACCCCATAGTTTTAGACTAAAACCTTAACATGTTTTGTTACCTCTTTTTCTCACCCACCCAAACCTTGAGCAGATGATTTTTCTGCTCAGTTTTTAGTTCTTCAGTGGTTTGTTCCTTCAATTCTGTTATTCTTAAGAATGAGATATATATTCCTTGTTTCTAATCAGCCTACAGTGATTGAGTTTCCTCATCTTGGAGATTAATTTCTTTGCTGATATTACCGTAGTGGTGACTCATTCTGAAGTTGTGGAATTGTGGAGGATTGGAGTGATGTATGGAGAAATGAGTGATGTATGGAGAAATGAGTGATGTATAGAGAAATGAGTGATGTATGGAGAAATGAGTGATGTATGGAGAAATGGAGTGATGTATAGAGAAATGAGTGATGTATGGAGAAATGAGTGAAGCACATGAGAGGGCGCTCTGTGCTCAGGTGTTCAGCAGGGCCTGCGATCTCATTTCAGCTCTATGCAGATATTCACATTTTTTAGATTCTTTTAAGTGGAATTTCGTTAATTTCCTTGCACAGTGGGTGCCGTTCATGCTGCCCTTTGTGTTTGTTTGACATCAGGCAGGAATGGCTGGCATGGCAGTGCTGGCAGGTCTGGCTCCTGAGGCTGCAGTGTCACTGATGCTCGGCAGCAGCAGGAGAGCAGCTGTTCTGAGCTGTGCTTTCTGGAGTGGTTTGCTTTACACTCATGTTGTCTGTACACACTTGGGCTTCTTTTCATTTTAATTGTTTGCTCTAATTTTGTTACCCTAGTGTCTGTAAGCCCCTTATCCCCATCTATTTTTTGTTTTGCTGCAATTACATTATTTGCTGCTTGAATTAATCATATCACCAACAACCGTGTCTCAGATGTTTTTGGGTTTGTTCTGCAGCAAATAGTCCTGTTTTTGTTAGGGTTTGCCATCCTGGGTTTGTCCCAGCTCTCTGAATTCACGCTGTAGTTCTGGTTGGCCAAGGACTAGAATTTAACCAGCACTGCCTAAGAGGTTGTGGATTATGAGGAGCGCATCAAGCCCTCCTCTCCTTTGAGAGCTGCCCATCAGTGGCTGGGTGACAATAAAGAGCAGGAGGGGATTTGAGGGGATTCAAGGATGCTGGACCTGGTTTCTCTGTAATAGACAATAATTCTCTTACAGATCTGCATTTCTTGTTTGGGAAAACAGGCCGATACATCATGGCATTTCTGGATGTGCTAGATCCTCATCACAGACCTGTAATCTCAACCAGTCTCTGAGGAAATTAAGTTAAATGGAGAGTTTGTGAGAGCAAGTAGACAGGAGAAAATACTAAAAATGGAGAAAGCTGGAAATTGCCTTGACTAGCAAGTCAGTAGGAAGCACTCAAGGATACCATTTACACAGTGTGCTGCACTGTGCCAAGGGCAAAAAAACCCAAGCAATTAGCAGGGGCCTTGCTGAGAGCTCTCTGACAGCTGAAAATACATCCAGGGCTTAACATTCCATCTTCCTGGCCTTATAGTGCCAACAGGGGTTTGTTCAGGTCATTCCATCTCCCTCCCTGTAGCCAAGTCAGATGTGAAGTGTCTGTGATCATGTACAAGTAGGAAATGCAGCACAGGGATAATTGCTGCATTAAGCACAGGCATTTTCTGAGACAAGAACATGATGACAGTTCAGACTAATGCAAACAGAGAAGAGATTTGTGGCAATTATTGTTATTTCTATAAACGTATTCTCTGAGTCACTGCTCCGTTTGTGTCTGAGGGCACTGAGGTCTGAACTGCTGGACAAAGCAGGTGACATTTCCCTTTTGCCACAAGTACCTTTGTACATAGTTTCTCTTGCTCCAAAGGGGAAAATATAAAGCCCTTTGTATTATATGGAACAATAGAAATAAATGACTAATAGTTTGGCTATTATCCACTGACAGAGAATTTACCCCTGAAATTTAAAAAGAAAGGTTGAACAATACTGTGATTTCTATGATATAGTGAATAGACACGCTAGTTTCAATTTTATTTTCTGGATTTAAGTTAGTTTTGAACTCTTCCTTTCTTCCCTTCACTCAGGAATGTCAAGTTTCTGTCCTGGAAGTCAAATAATTTCTCTAGAAGTTTTTAGAAGTTGATCATGGACACAGAATTTTCATGCTCTTCAGTGCAGTTATTTTTGTAATTTCTGATGACATTACCAGAAGTTGGCAGTGATACGCAAATTCCTGTATTGCTTTTTTCATTCTGAAACATTTGAGGAGCCAGCCCATAGAAAAAATAGATCATATGAATATGGATGTATATAAAAAGAATATAATAAAGGCATTTTTCTTAGTATCCAGTATTTGAGACTGTTCTCCCTAGGCACTGTATCTGATGGCTTTTTTTAGTCTCGTCAGGGGCCTTGGTCAAGGTTCTGTTCCATGTGCTTGGTAGGTCTGTAACTGAAAACTGTTCCTTTAGTTTTTCTTGTGTTAGAACTAATACAGTGCTCACTTTCCCTAGCGGAAAACTTATTTTTTATTCAGACAAGTGTTAAATTCATGGTTTTATGATTCATTTTTAATGAACTTCTTCAAAGATGTATACCAAGCCCTAGATATTCTGGATGCTAACAAAGGGAGAATGTACTTGGATGAAACATTTGTTAATAGAAGCTCGTCTCGTGGGAAGTGGAAAGAAACTTTCTTGAAACACTGTATTAAATGGGTACTTCGGGCATAGTTTTCCAACCTTTTTCAGGGTGAAAAAAAGGAGGTTTAATTTTTGCCATGGGTTAGGTAGCCTGTATTTTACTCCTTGTGGCTATCTGCTTGCAGGCTTTTGTCCTTCACAAATAAAACACAAAAAGCAGTGCAAGACATAGCAGAAAGGGGAATGTGAATTATACAAAATAAATAATTGAATAATTTAATGATAATTTAATGATTAATA
This sequence comes from Ifrita kowaldi, assembly GCA_013398055.1. Classification (NCBI taxonomy): domain Eukaryota; kingdom Metazoa; phylum Chordata; class Aves; order Passeriformes; family Cinclosomatidae; genus Ifrita; species Ifrita kowaldi. Next base: position 600,532 of record VZRS01000727.1, read on the forward strand.
ATTTGCATAATTAAAGGTGATTTCATAAACCCCCATTCTCACAAGCTCTAGGAATCTCACAGAATCATAGAATCATACATAGCTATCTTCTGTCTCTTTGAGAGCTCTGTTCCCTTCAGCTGATAGAAGGTGTCAGCTCTTCTTCCATGAGAACTGCTGTGCTGAGTCTGAAGGGCCACGTTGTGGAGTTTAAGCTCTGGTGGGTATGGGATGTTTAAGGAAACAGGATCTGTGGGGACCGTTTTCCTAGCAAACATGTCAGACAGCTGTCAGAGAATCCGGGGCTTTCTGTCAGGGTTACATCTGAACTGTTGTATCTTCATTGTCACTGATGGACTTCTCAAGAACTGAGTTTCTGAGCCCATTTGTCCTATGAAACCATATCATCTAGTAGAATTCAGTTTCATAATTTTTCTAAATGTGTGAAAAAGCTGGTAAAACGTGGTTTTATTTCTGTTACCATGGTGACATTCAGTTCTGTGTTTGCTGGACAGCTCCCCCGTGAGTTGGGCAGAGCACGGTTGGGTCCTGCCTCACGCTGTTGGACTTCTGTGGTAACTCAGGATAGGAATTCTGGACATATTTTCTTATTTTTGTTTTCTTTTTATTTTTTCTTGCACCGTAATTCGTTCTTCATTGGTCCAAAATAAAAAATAATGGTTCTCCTTTGCTTTTCCTTTACCAGGTGAGTAGGAACTGGAAAACAATCTAATATCAGATTTTGTTGTAAGTGTAACCTTTAACCCCCCCTCAGTTACCACACAGAAATATCTGTAAGATTCTTGATTAGCTTTTGGTTTTCATTGCTTAGACATCTTGTTTTAGCCCTGATAGCTCTCCCGCAGCGAGCCACAGTGTTACTGGAGGTTTGTAATCACTAATCATGATTAATTTTAATGGCAGTTGCCCTGAATCCTCTCCCATGCCTTTAGAGATACATGTCAAGCTTCAAGGCCTCTTATTCATTTAAATCTTCGCTGGGAACACAGAGTAGTAGTCTCATTCTGGAGAATTCAGATGTGCGATGTGCTCATGTTTATTTTATGGTGATACATCTCATTCAGTTGCCATTGTTACCAGGCTGTGCAAGGAAATTACTTTTTATCATGAGTAGGGTGGATAGGAAATGCATGCAACTGTATTTCAGGGAGTAAATTTTTCATGGTTATAGCCCATGGGTACTAAATAAAAAATGTCAGCTTCTTGGATTTGGTTGCACTCTAAAAGTGTGTCTAGAAATAATGGCTTCTGTGACTGTTTGGGAAAGGACAGCTACTGCACTGAGCCCTCCTAGGCTTAAAGCAGAAAATATGTGCACTTAACTCAGATGGAAATGTTTGGTATTGCAAGGTAGGGTTACTGAGGCTTTGGAAAGCTGTAACAGAATAGGGAATGCAGCAGAAAAGGAATGTGAATAAGAGGAGTGTGTATAGTAAATGTAGCTTTTAAAAGAGCCTAAATTAGTGTTCCAACGAATAAAAAGAAATCAGTTGCCTGTATGATTTTGTGCCCTCCCACATTTGTTCTGCTTGATCTCACACTTAGGCTGCACTGAGCAAGGATACTGATCCTGGAGTCTGTAGAGGGAGCAGCAGCGAGCATCAAGCTCTTAGTTCATGATCCAAACCAGCAACTCACTCCTGGCTCAGACACATCCATTGTCTCTCATGCTCTCACACAATTTCCCCTCCCAAATACTAGTGCTTTTCTTCTTTCTTCTGTGTCCCCACACAAAATTGTGTTTATACTAGACCAAAAAAAAAATCACAGAAATGTAATTTTTATTGTTTGTAATTTAGAGTGCTCAGTACTGGTAAGTACAGTGCTAAATCATATCTGGAACTATAAATATTTTTATGCATTTGTAAATACGGTGCACATTGTGTTGGGTTTGGTTGGTGCTTAATAAAAACAGGAAAATTTAAAATTTGTATGAAAATAACCATCTGTCTTTCACTAATTAAAAATTTACTGTAGCTTCTGTGAATTCATGCTTTATAAAACCATGCCGTAGAACAGAAAGAAGCAACTTGAATGTAGCAGATCTACAACGCTCCATTCTGTTAATCTGAGTTGAAGACAGTTTTGCCAGGAAGGTAAATGTAGTGAGCTCACTGGTCTTTCCAGTGCTGAGGCCTCTGAAGGGCTCTTGTGTTCATTTAACTGAAGTTTTTGCTTTCTATCGTGGTAAAGAAGGTAGTGTTTACACTTTACTATAGGTACCTCTGCGAATCTCTCTATATTGCTACAGCCCCCCAAAATTCTAACAGTGCAACATAAAGCAAGCTTGTTACCTAGTTATTTCCCTTACTTTGGGGTTTCCCCAGTCCCCTGGCCTCTGAAGTGAACAGTAGCGTTGTTCAAATATTCACACTTTCAATATTGTGTAGCCTTCAGGTTCAGCCTGAGACTGTTTGAGGAACTGGCTCTCAAGGTGAGGTACTCACAGTTGGATGGGAACCTCTTCTGCTGTTTTTTAGTGAGGTGGCAATAATAAAGGTGGAGAAACACATACTGTTTGTGATCTGGAGGTGCAAAAATTTTACTGCTGGGAATACACAGGAAGCAGGTACAGTAAATTTTTTTTACTCTTGAAATTTTCCCAACCTCTAAATAGCTAAAAAAACCCCCTTGAACAATAGCTGGCAGGTTTTTATTTTACCTGAAAACAAATGGAGGATATGAATATTTGTCTAGTAATATAGAGGAGGTTAATTTGCAGTCAAAAATTTAAGCAGATGTCCAAAACAACTGGTTTTTATAACCTAAAGGACCCCCAGACACTTGCACCAACAAAAGTTGTTTTGTTTTTTATTCCCCACTCACAAAAATTAACCATCTGCTCATTAGAAGTGTTACAAATGGAAGAGCTGAAATGGGGCTGGTATGGCTTGCAGCTTTTTGGCAGCTGCTGAGAGATACAGTAATGTTTAGTAGTACTTTTCCTAGAATCCCAGAATGATTTGGGTTGGAAGGGACCTTAAAGTCCGCTTGTTCCAACCCCCCGCCATGGGCAGGGACACCTTCCACTAGCCCGGGTTGCTCCAAGCCCTGTCCAGCCTGGCCTTGGGACACTCCCAGGACTGGGGCAGCCACAGCTTCTCTGGCAGCCTGTGCCAGGGCCTCAGCACGCTCAGAGCCAAGAATCATAAGTGGCATGGAGGTGCTGATATTGGACATAACAGAATGTGTGAGCACAATGTGCATCCCAGCAATGCCTGCGCCACACACAGAGCGAGGTCAGGAGCCACTGAGGAGGCCTCTGCCACATGTCACAGGCATGTTCAATAGTGGAAACCCTTGGAAGGCTGTTGTGAAATTTCTGTTGTTCATACCAGTGCAAGACTCAGTCCTTTGGGAGCTTCAAGTCCATATTCTGTGCTTATTGTAACATGGAATTCCCATGAAATGGCTTGGGTGGGACAGGATCTTTAAAGACCATCAAGTCTAAATGTCTTCAAAGCAAATGTGCATCTCTAGGAGGTGTACAGTTTTTGGAATAAGCTATGGAACAACAAGGTATGGAGGAGATTTTATAACTGAAAAATGTAAATTTTGGTGCCTGCCTGGGACATGTGCTGAGACCTGTTCCTTCAGCACGCAGTTTGCTGGCTGTAGTGTTTGAGGAGCACATGGACAATGTGTTCAGGTGCCTAATATTTCATGGCTAAACCCTCACTGGGGGCATTTTAGAATTACAGAAAGTGACAGCTTTCAAGGTAATGCCAATAAACTTTAAGCAGCTATAGGTTTACCTTGCAGTCTGCTTTCCAAATAGGTTTCAGTTATCTTTGTAGTCAAATGTCTTTTCAAGATGTTCTGAAAAGTAAAAATCAAGTAAATACATTTTCAACTGTAGTTTTTTGATACTGTTATAACTGTATGAACTGGGGAACTGGCTGATGCATTTTAAAGGATTAATTGAGATAATTTTTGAGTTAGTTTGATTTGACATGATTATAAGTTTAGCTGGGAAATAAGAAGATTCCAGTTTTTACGTAACTAAGTAGTAGTTAATGCTGAATAACTCATGTTACTTGGAACACTGACACTTTTCTGAAAGATAAATATGCTAAATAAAACTGACCTTGATTTTGAAATGAGCAAGGGTAATTGCTGGTAGAGAAGATGACAAATTAGGATTATGGTCTACTGAGCTGGTACTGGCACCACCCACAGCTGTCACAGTGGTAGTCAAGCATGCAGGAAAGGAGAGCACCTCTTCAGGCAGGTGTAGAAGGTGGGTGGACACAGCTATTAGAGGACAGCCTTGATAGCCCCCTCTATTTTGCTGTAGCCATTCCAAGAGGGTAATTAATCATGTAGGGCTATGTCTCAATCTAGGGTTGATGCACTGCATTCTAATTAAACTCATTAGTGCTCCATCTCTATGATCACAGGACAACTTTAAGGCTTCTATAAAGACTCTGTCAGGAGTAACTTGCCATGAAAACAGACACAGAACTGAAATTCAGGAACATAAATTTCCTTGCATTGCTGTTAGAACTGAAGAAGGACCAGAAATACTCAGAACTCCCTGAGTTAAAACAAACCACTCTGTAACAGTCAGACTAGGAGTGCCAGGTTGACTCTTCCTTGTTTCAGTGTCTTTTAAATCTGATATTTCTAAGGTCTTTTACTTTATCTGCATTCGGATTCTCTTTGTATCACGTGTTTCCCTGCCAAAAGTAAAAAGGAAAATATATTATCTCTGGAGTATCATATGTGGCAGTTAATTAATCTGAGATTTTTCCAGTGGAAGAGGTAGTATGGACAAAATATGTACATTTCAGTGTAGGAAACACTGCAGAGCTATGTGTATATAGCATGTTTTAATCCTGGCTAATATAAAGCAAATTACTTAGTTTAAACACTGGTCATCACTGGAAAAAAATACTAAAATAATCGTTATTTTTTAGTAATAATACTGGATGAAAAGGAGCTCGAGCGTGTTAATTGGATCTCTGTAGTGACCTTTTCAAGTGTGCTCTGCAGTGAGTAGCAGTAGCCACAATTACTGAGTGCAGTTACCTGATGCCAAACACAGCAGTTGGGCTTGAGACCCTTCAGTCAGGGGGGCAGGCAATAGGAAAAAACTGCTTTTTCATTTGGGAGCACGGTGACTTGAAATCATGCAAATGCCCTCGTTTTTCTCTTCTGGAACATTAGAGTGATACCTGGAAATGCTCTGGTGGCAAGCAAAGGAGATGTCAGTGGAATCACTGTATCTAGAAATGCAAGTACCATCCTGGGAGGCTCTTTTGCACAAGACCACTTTGCATGAGAAGAAAACTGAAATTTTCATTTTGAAGTATCAATCTCTTGCAATTTTTCTCCACCTTCTGACAATTAAGCCCTCTTTGAGTGGAATCAGGCCTGGAAAGCTTGTTTTTCACCTCTGTTACAGAAATGATTGCAAGGAAATCTTACAGCCTTATCTCTCATCGTGACTTTGTTACCTGTTGCAGTATCTGTGCATCTGTTTCCTTCTGGCTGATTAGTTTGGGATTGATAAAACAAGATGGAGCAGAGAGCTGGTTTTGGTAAATTCCAGGGTCTAATCCTGCAGCAGTTCTTGACTCTAGAACTCTCTACCAGTGAGTGTGTAAGTCGTGGACCTTTGATCTTGGCATTTGTCTGCCTTTCTTTAAAAGGTTTTGCAAGAATATTTTAAAAGGTTTTGAACATGAATATTTTTCAGATAATAGAATTATTTTTCTTCTGATTTGCCCTACAGAACCTATTTTCTTAAGTGTGCCAGAGAGCTTCCTTGCTGCTGAGGCAGTGTTAAGTTATGAGTATGACACAAGATGAGACATTAACCTCAGCTCCAGAGAACAATCAATCTGTGCAGTGCCGCCTACTATTACCCAGAGTAAAGAAAAACAAACCTAGGTTTCTTTGGGCAATACAGATTTCCCAGTTTTCGGGTTGTTGAAGAGTTAAAAGCCCACTGTGAATAAAAGGAAAAAGGGTCGTTCTGCTGAGAAGTCACTGAGTAGTTACAGCCTTGTGCAAAGAAAAGATCTTCACAGGCAGGGTGGAATATAAGCAATTTAGGAATGATTTGAAAACTGTTTTCAAGTAATGGGTGTGAGCGGGAGAGAATGCAGCACAACAGATGAAACACCGAACAAGATTTTGCAAGGGGAAAACTTTTAGGGCTGGAAGTTAGCCCTGTTCCCCACGGGGATGCTGGGGCTCTGTTTTGGTGGTCTGTACAGTAGAGACTGCGCTTTGGCAGGCTGAGGAGTGCATGATGTCATGGGATGCAGAACACATGCACAGAGAGCCAGGAACTGTTGTTCGCGCCGCAGCGCTGCCAGATGTGTGTGCTGGAACGCACTCTGAAAAATGGAAAAACCATCTTTACAAAGATGCTGAGAAATGTCCTGTGCTGAGCCTGCTCTCAGCCACAGTATGTGCCGAGTACAAATACGCTCCATGGGGTTTCGCAGTCCTGGAACCCAAGTTCTGCTCTCGGGATCAGTCCATGTAGAATGGCTTTCCCAGTGTTTTTCTGTTGTTCAGAGATGAGCTCGGAGAAATTCCTGTTTTATCCAGAAAACATATTGAGGGCTTCTTCATAGGAATTATTTGCAGCAGAGGAGAATCAAAGGAATCTATTAACTCCAGTTTTCACTTTTACTTCCTATTAAGAATGGTTCCACATTCCAGCAGAGGCTCTGGTGCCAGACATTGCTCTCTTTACTGATGCACAGCTCTCTCCGCAGATTAACTGGCCTCCAGGAATTATTTGAATCTCTTACCCAACAGTGCTTCACATGCAATAAAACCAAAGGTGGGTTTAAGCTTTTCTGTATTTCAGGGTGAAAGTACATTGGGGTTTTTTTCTAGATTTTTTTTTCCCCCTGGATTTTGAGGTCAACTAGAAATATTTTTATTCAGTGCAGAATATGTTGTCTGGTCATTGGTGTACAGAGAGTTAAATATAGCTTTGCTTCTCCCTCCTTTTGCACAGGGTCTAATTAAAGGGAGGAGGGGAGATGCTGGAAGGCAGCAACAGGAGAACGCCTACAGAAAGTCAGGAATTCTCCATATAAATGGGACAACGTTTCAAGCTTGAGAGATTTTTTTCTGTTTTATATATTTTTTATGTTTACTGATGGTTTTTCCTGCTAAAAGGGTCCTTGGTAACTAATAGTATTATAATCTTGCTGGTCTGTGTACAAGACTACAAAGAAGTCTCCTGTAGTAGTCACACAGGTGAATTGCCACTCTGGAATCTTTGGAACTGAGGGATCTGCTTCAGGGTACTCTGTTGCCTCAGAGGAATGTGGGATCTGTGAGTTGCTAGAAAGTTCATCTCGTACACTTGTTGAGTAGAAATCGTTGTGCTGAGCTCAGAGACTGTAGCACAGCAGGGATCTGGTTCCTCCTGTCTGGCATGCCCAGGCATTTCTGCTGTGCTGGTCAGGACTAGTGCTGGCAGCGAGACCCTTCCTCAGCATGTGATGGTGATTCTCCAGCTGGAAAACTCAGGAGGCAAATTGTGTTCTGTGCCATTTTAATAAGGAAGAGCACAGCCCTCTAAGTGTCCCTGTGCTTGGATAGGTGTGGTAACTGCTCCCAGACTTCAGACTCCAAACTTCTAACAAGTGGCATCAGAAAGGAGTTTTCTTCCTCGTAAGCAAGATGCATCGTTTGCTAACTTCTTCATGTTGTAGAAGATGGCTCTACAGGAGGTATGTTCCCAGATTTTGTCTGTTCTGTTAGAATGATCAGGACACTCAGCAAGATAAATGACTGATTTAATAGGCCAGGCTGTTAGATTTAGGGACCAACTTGTCTATCTGATTGGGGGTTCCTGTAGCACCTCAGCTGAGGCTAGCAACAAGAACACTTTATTTTATTTTATTTTTTAATTTATTGATTTTCATTGAGCCTGGAATTATTTGGAATAAACCATTGTAAAACTGTTTCAGTTTTAGAACATTAAAGTCATGGTTATTAGGCCTAAGCCTTTACACAGCTTAATTAGAAGGAGAAGCATAACAGTACACTTTTCTGAAGTGTAAACATGAGCTATTGGCAGCATTTTACCTAAACTCTGATGCTTATGGAATGGTGGTTGGGTAGCAATGTGAAAACCTGACAATCACTGTGTTTCTGACAGCCTGCTACAATGTCATGTTGAACAGTGGAAGTCTGTGCCCAGGCAGAGGGAATATATGAAACTAATTTGTCTCTCTTTTGTCTGTCATTGCTTGTACATGCAGCATATAAAGAAGGCATCATGTGTAGCAGTGTAATTCAAGATCTGTAGAGTCTTTTCCATTTCTCCTAGATCTTAATAAATTGAAAGGTTTTTAGTTAATTCTTCCCCTTTCTTATTTTTGCTGATATCATTCAGATAATTCCTTCCCACAATTGCTTTTTTAATATTTCTGACACCCATTCAGAACCTGCTGTCAGAGTTAATGTGTATCAGGTTAAAGATATTTACCACAATCTTTTTTTCAGCTCTAATTACTTTATTACATGTCAGTTCTAATTGTGTTTTCTGTGCTGCATGGTGGGGCCTGGACATTGGGGTCTGTGGGTGACACCAGAGTCCTTGTTCTGAGGGCCCCAGACACGTCGGCAGAGACGTTCTGGGGAACCAGATAATGTTATTCTTTCCTGTTTGCCTTGTGCCTGTGCAAAAAGCCTCTGTTTCTAAGGTATCTGATGATAATCTCACTTTTTAAAATGGAAAAATCTATGCTGGAGAAAAATAAAGGTGAAATGAATACGGGTGACTCTTCAAGACTGGGTTTGTGCTTATGGGTCTGCTGTGGGGACACCTTTTGTAATAAAACTTCAGTAAGAAAAGATGCTAATTACAAAAATAGATTATGGAGTAATCTAGTATCTCATTAATAACTTCCATTTATGTAACCTTCAAAAAAGTATTTGAAATCAATCTCTTATCATCAGTAAACGCTTTTATATAGGTGCAAGTTGAATATTTTTTTGTTTCTGGTTCTTGCAAATAGCTCACCTTCCGCCTTTCCTGTCAGGGATGAATGGAAACTGCTGCATGGTTGGCTCCTGTTTCTCCATGTAGAAAAATTTTAGTACCACTCTAAGCCTTACGCTTGTTCAGTGCTGGATGTCTGAGCACATGAAGGTAAATGAAGCAGATGTGTTCTGTATTTTTAGGCTGGAGCCAACAGCTGTCCTAGTTACTCTTAAATGCTCTCACAACTTTATGCAGAAAAAGGCCACTGAAGTCAGGTTCTGGCTAAGAGTTGTGTGATGTAGCAGTGTGCTGGCTTCACTGTCATAGGACAAAGCCAGCTGAGGTTGCCTTGGTCACTGACAGGGTCTCAAGTTCTTATTTTGGTGAGCTCTCCTAGTTTTACTGTCCAACATAGTGAAGCTAACTAAAACTGCATCAGAAACTCTTCATTGTAGTGCTGAATTCTTCTGGCCTGCATCTGTGTCTGCTTGTCTGGAAGAGAAGCTCCCTTTTGGAGAGAATGGGCTCCATGAGAGTTGAGGGTGTGCTGCAGCCTGTGGGATTGGGTGTTTCTGCTCACTGTGGGCAGGTTGGGAATAGACCTGGGCTGACAGTGGTGTCAGTGATGAGAAGAGTGCAAGTTAAACCTCCATCTGGAGGTGCTTCTCCTCAGCAGACTGCACTAGATGATTGTTTTAGGTCCCTCCCAACTGGAACTATTCTATTCTAAGAATCTTAGATATGACTCCTCAGAGAGGCCAGATTGTCTCTGCTCCAGTGATTTCAGGGATGCTGTAGAGTTTTACAGCACCTGGAGGTTGTTTCCCACTTTTGAAATGGTTATCTCTGATATGGCAATGACAAGGTATTCTTCAGAATAACTGTAGCCTACAGAAGGAATTGCTCTTTGAACATCCATCTTTCTGAAGAAGATTTATCTGATTCTGGTTTTGAGGGCTCGTTGGCTGTCTGTACACACTTTGTCATTGTAGAGGAGTTCAGTTTATTTCTTTCCTCTGTTCTCTTACTGCTGCAGCAGTGAAAAGGGCAGCTGTGAGATACAGCCTGCTGTGCTTTGGGAAGAAATGGTGCTGCATATGGATAAGTTGTGTCACATCTCTTATTCATACAGTCCTGACTGAAAATGTGAACAGACACAAACAAAATTCCTGGTACACATTTTACAAGAAAGTTCAGCAGGTGAACTGCCTATCATTCTAAATCAGTAAGAGAAGAGTCCTTAGAGAGTTTTAAGTGCTGTTTCTGACTGTTATGGGATCTTTTGTTGAGTATCTCAGGGCTCAGGAGTAGGATAGCTCGTGTAACGTACTTACATTTCCAGCGTGTGGAAGAGAAATTTTGAATAGACAAAACAGATCCTTTATAAAACAATAGTTTGATTGTGTAGCCCTTTCAGACAAAGCTAAAAAAGAATTTTTATTAAAACTTTGCATATGCTTCTATGATTTCTTTAAATTTAGAAAGTATGTTCTGTGTCCTGAAAAACAGGACAAATTTAATGTGCAGAGTATGTCACCAAACTCTAACTCCCTCCCTGCTAACCTGTGAACTCCAGAAGAGCTAATTGTTAAAGCTAACAGTTTGATTCTAATTTATCTTTCAATTTCTTCAAGTCATTGTCAGGTGTATCTGAAGTTCACCTCCTTGGGAGAAGTGTCTAAGTGAGGATGTGATTTTAAACCATAATTGAAAGGTTTCACATTTAGTTTGCTGCTAGTCTTTGGGAGGTTGTTGGTTCCTCTAGTGTATTGATGGATCCGTTTCCTCAGTGCTGGACTTTTTTTAAAGGTACCACAGCCATCCTCTGTCCTGCTTGATGTTATTTCTTGTTCAGACACAGAATTCCTTCATTTCAACTCAAACCTTTCCTTTGAATCCATTGCCTCTTCTAGCAAACGATCATCTCAGGCCTTTAGTTCAAGCAACATCATGGCAGGAAGGGCAAGTTTGTTTTCAATCTCACTAGAGTTTGCATGTAAGATAATACAGCTTGCAACTGGGTTTTTTTGGAAAGAATTCGTACAAATATGTTTAAGGTGTACTGTGAGGAGCAGGCAAAGGGAATTCATCTGGATCTTGGGGAATAAAAGTTTTGGTTCAGGAACCTGATAACATTGTAAGTATACATAAAAAACCATGTAAATTTATACAGCCTTCTCCATTAAATTAATGAAAGTCTCCCATTTTGGGCTAGTAAGAGCTTATTTGAGCCTGTTATGCCCACGGAGATGCTGATGGTGAAAGTGCTGGCAGATCCTGTGAATGGCTGGAGTCACTGGGTAGTGGGAAGGGGACAAGAGAGGAAGAGCAGCTGTCCTGGTGAGAAGTTTCAGGTGTTATTTGGCTCCTTCTTACCTGAGACAGCAGATGGTGATGGAAGGGTGGCAAGGGAAGACTGGGAGAAGACCCTTCTCCTGGAGAGGGTAGATAGCAAAAAAGGTACTCTTCTGTGAATCTTTGCCTCCTAAGTATTGCTTTGACCCACATCTTGCCTGAATTACACTTGTCTCCATAGCAGCAGTAATTGTGCTTCCTATGGAAAAAAGGAGGGGCAAGTCATAATTAGAAGCAGGTCCCAAACATGGTTTTTTCTGCTCAGGATTATGTAAGGGTAGAACTGAAGCCTCTTAAGCTAATAACAGAGTCTCAACAGTTTTGAAAGCAAACACCTTCCTTGATAAGATACAGTTAAAATTTAGGATGTGTTTCGTATCCATTGAACTACAGGAATACCTTTTGCCATAGGGCTATCACACACGTATTTCACAGGCACATCATGTTTATGTAATACAGTCACAGGAGGTGCCAGCAGAGACTCTCACTGTGCTGTGAAGGGAAGGACGATGGAACAGGACACTGTGGGCACTGCTGTTCTCTCTCACTCTCTCTCACTCTCTCATTATCACCTCTCTTCCCACTGCTGCCTCCCCATTTTCCCTTCTCTACCCCAAGGCATGGAGTAGGGCTTTCATTTGAGACACCAAAGGATGGCATAGATAATGATGGAGTGTTTGACCCTTTATTTCCTAAAGGGTGCAAAATAAAGGGAGTTTCATCATAAGACTTGGTCCATTAATTAAAAGAGAATTGCCTAATTCCTGCACTTGGAGTTCCCTCCTCCCAGACCAGAATTTTCTGAACTCCTTTCTCCCTTTTGCAGGCTACACTTGCTCAGCAGCTGCTGTAGCTCAGTCCCTCATGCAGAGTCTCATCTGTAAACCCTTGCAAGATGCTGTATCTGCCTTCAGAGCTCTGGCTGGAGGGAGGCAAAGTGACAGACACAGAATCACTAATGAATTGAAAGCTGCTTTAATAAATTCAGAAATAAAAGGACTTGATTTTATTATCCTTTCTGAATTTGCCAAGGGACTCGGCGATTAGGAGCTTGGTCTGCAGTGCTCTGGCTGTGTGGGTGTTATTAAAGTGCTGGCATCTCACACACTGCCAGCCCAGGCAGTGCTCAGGGAAGTGTACGTGCAAGAAGTGCAAGTTGTTACTCCGAGTCCCTGCTGAATACTGTCCAATTTTGCTGCTACCTAAGTAGAATAACACAATGAACTGAATTCTCATACTGCTTGGATAGCCTGACTAGCAAACTTATCAACAAGCCATCTCCAACAGGACCTTTTCCTACTTGCAGTGTGTGGTTGCTTCTGGGTGAAGCTCACTTGGGTTGCGCAGAGGGAATTTTGAGGTGTAACAAAGACATCAACTTAGAAGTTATTGAAAATGAAGGATTATGCAAGAAATGTGATAGTACATCAGATAGTTCTAGGTTCTTGCCAAAGATTAATTTGAGGAAGACACTTTAAAAAGTTTTTTATCCATTGAGTTTTAAGATTGGGAGCTATCAGATATGTCTAATAATGCACAGCTTGCTTTGCTACTCAGACTGCAGGAAAGGAGGACCATATACTGGACTGTCAGACCTACAATGCAAATTTTAAAAACACCAGTAAATCAAGGAAACTAAAAAAATAAAAGGTATTGGTGTAACCTGTCATTTTGCTGGATGGTTTTGTGCCAACCAGCCAAAATTATGGCCATTATTCACTCTGAAGTAGTCAAAGGAATAAAAGATGTTTATTTCTATGTTTGGAAGAGCAAATTCTGTTCCGTGGGAGCTCCTGTCAGTGTCCTGAAGTGTGACCAGTTCAGAATGGATTCATAAGGCTGTTCCTAATGGAGGTGTCAGTACCCTGAGACAGGCTCTAGGGATGGGGTGCAATCCTCTTTGGGCAGTGCTGGCACATGGCTCTCCAGCCACAAGCCGTATTTTGGGCCAGAGGTGCTAGAGGGGAACTGAGGGCTGCTTTCAGCCATTTCGCTTCAGTGAACTGAGAACATTTGACTTCCATGGACCAGTATTACCTTAATATCAACTTTCTAACAGTTACAGCTTTCCTGCTGGTTCAAATTGAGCTTTACAAAGCTCTAGCACCTGAATTTTCTTGGCTTTGCTGATTACTTGAGAGAATGAATTGGTTCCTTTTGAAATGGACATGAGGATTCTGTTCTCATGGTGGAAGAGTTGGAAATTGCTGGCATAAGAGGGTGGTTTAGGGATTTCCTGGTGATTGAATCACTACATACTGAGAGCATTCAATCTGGAAAGAGAAACTGGGATCTTAAAAATGAAACCAAAAAATCATACTGCATTTTCTTCTATCTTATGAAAGTCTGATAACTCCCTGACTTTGGAAGAATGAAGAGCATTTGTCATTTCCCCCAGACACCAGGCATTTATACTGCCCTTATTGTGGATATTTTCTGTGGCTTTGAAAATAGTGCCAACATTATTTCTTTTTATCAACAGCAGGAAAAAAACTAAATATAGCAGAAATGCCAATCACTGGAGTAAGAAGTCAGGAGGAACTTTCAGGGAGGGGTGGGCTTTGGTGGTTGCAGCTTCTTTATACAGTTTTGCCATAATGGGCAAAAAGTCCTTCATAACAATGTTTAAGCCATTAACTGTAACATTTTAGTCTCTCACAACAGCTCCTGCATTGCTTCCAGTTAATTATCTTGCTTGGGAAGAATTTCAAAAACCTCCTGTTGGTTATGTCAAAACACCACATTTTGTAATCTGTCTGTGAATTTGATGAAGCTTCGTTCTGACAGCCACGTGGAGAATGGCATTGTCTGATGCTGAACATTGTCTGATGCTGAGCACTTATTTTCTTGACTCAAGCACCGACTGCTACGTACAGAACTCTTCAGAATTGCCAATACCAGTTTTTCAATTTATGGAAATCTGTGAGTTTCAGGGCCCACTGGCTCTGCTGTTGATGTAGTAGAAGGGCATAGCTCCGTGGGACACTAGCTCTGGGGAGTAAAACCAGCAGGAGTTCCTTTTCTGTGCAGCCACACCTGTTCTTTTCAGTCCCTACTGCTTTTCAAAGCTTTTGTTTTTCACTTGCATCTCTGTGCTGCCACATGCACTGTCAATAATCCAGGGGAAGGTGTGGGAACAGAAACATGGGACACAGAGCTGGTGTCTGAGGGTAGTGTGGGACAAGATGGGACCTGCTGAAGGCAGCTTTGGGGCTGGTGTCTCAGCTCTGTGTTCGTTGCAGAGTACGTGCAGTCACTGTGGAAGGGAGTGACATCTGAGCATCAAGGCTGGAGCTGAAACACCGCTGTCAGTGCTCCGGCCTCCCTGAAACCCCAGGCACAGTGTCCTTCGGGACTGAGGAACTGCGATGGAAAGAAGCAACTGCTGTATTTCCAAGGGACCTGGCAGTGAATATTTGTTGATCTGTGTTTCGATATTACATTTGCCATTAAGTTTATTGTTTACCTCTGAGATGCTACAGTGTTGGTCATTCCTCACAGCAACGAAAACTACACCTCTGCACCATTTCAGTAATATAAGCCCAAAGTTAAATTGTGTTGTGTTCGTGCCCTGAGGATTTGTAGCTCTCCTGAGCCTATGTTCGTTTATTAGAACAGTCTCAGAACAGCCCCCAGAGCTCAGGCTGAAGCTTTGTGCTGTTAGAATAACTGGCTCCTTGGAGATGGCCACAGTGCGACAGTGCCCAGCTCTGCCTTCAGTCTGCAGCCCCCAGCACTGGCAGCAAAAGCTCGACGGGAAAAGCCTTCAAGCACACAATAAAGCTGGAACTGCACAGCCCCTCCACTCTCAGCCCTTCCACTCCAGCCGTCCCTGCAGGACCGGCTTTCCCTGTGCCTGGGGCACAACAGCTCTCCCTGTGTGCACAGGACGCAGCGGCTGTCCCCGTGTTCCAGTGACACAGCGGCTGTCCCTGTGCCAGTGACACACGGGCTGTCCCTGTGCCGGTGCCACACGGGCTGTCCCCGTGTGCCGGTGCCACACGGGCTGTCCCTGTGCCGGTGCCACACGGGCTGTCCCCATGTGCCGGTGCCACACGGGCTGTCCCTGTGCCGGTGCCACACGGGCTGTCCCCGTGTTCCGGTGCCACACGGGCTGTCCCTGTTCCGGTGCCACACGGGCTGTACCTGTGTGCCGGTGCCACACGG
>VZRS01000727.1:616290-626647 GCA_013398055.1 Ifrita kowaldi
GCGCCCCGACACGGCTGCGGGGTCGGCGCGGCGCTCGCCGGTCCCGGTGCCCGCGGAGGGCCCCGCGCTGGGCGGTGCGCGGTGTCCGTGCGGGGCCGCAGCGTTCGACGCGGCGCAGGACGCTTTTCCACGGCGCTTGGCAGTGCATTTTATGGATATTCTTTGAAGGGAGAACCCCGCAAACCGAGTGTGCTGTGCCGCCCCTCTGCGGCAGTGACCCTTTGCTCCTAGCAGCTGTGGACTATTAAACTTTTTATTTTCTTTTTTTTCCATTTTCTTTTTTTTTTTTTTTTTGTTTGGGAAAGCCTGCTTGAACCAGCAGGGCTCCTTCTATAGCATGTTGTGTGATACTGTGTCTTACATCAGGGAAGAAATAGAAATCATATGTGAAAGGCATGAGAGTGTCTCTGGCTGCGAGTGTGAGACACGAATAAACGGTGTTAGACCGTCCTGGTTGGAACGTGCCTTGTGCCATTGCAGCTCCGGGTGATCAGTCGGGCTTTGTATACTGGTACCTCATCTCTTTTCAGCTAGTCTGAAGCTGTTCCTTCACGTTTTTTTCAAGCAAGTGATTGTACCTAGTGAGAGGAGTTCTTATTTCAAGTCATTGTCTCGTAAGAAGGATAAACAGATGACAGTCAAGCTTGATGGGAGTGTCGATGCATTTTTCAGGCCCCTCTGTGCCTCCTTTCAAACTGGTTTTAAGATGTCTACAAGCTGTAGATTTTAGAATGTCTGTTTTTACTATTTTCAAGTGAATGTGCAGTCACTCCTGTGGTTACGGCTGTGGAAACCCCTCCAGGCCATGGTTACAGCTGTATTGACTGAACCACTGAAATATTATTCTTGGCTGTTGGCTGGACTCCTCGGCTCTGGAAGATTGTGTTCAGAGTGTCAGGATTCACTCGGCAGAATTGGCTCACCCGCTTATGCTTAAATCACCGTGTCAGATGGTTATTTTTTTCTCTGCATTATTGTCTGTGTCCAAATTGGGTTGATTTTGGGCAACCAAGTTTGATTGTGTAGAAGGTACATGAGACAGCTGAACTTCTCTGAACTGTCAGACATCTTACTCATCTGAGCAAAAAAAACCTCCTCTTCCTGCTGTGATGTGATGCAAACTATGTTCAAGTCGGGCTAGGTTCTGTTTTCAGCTGTAGTCCCAGCGAATCTCAGCAGAGGTTATTTAGTCTGTGCTGCCAGCAGCCTCACGTGAGCGTGGCTGGGATTTCTGCTGGCCCGGTGCCCTTGCAGTGCTGCCGTCATGTGCTGCACAGAGTAGCCTCAGGAAAGGGGCTCGTGCAGGAGGTTCTGCTGCCCCAGGCCTGAGTAGCATAGAAAATGAGACAGTGCAGCAACGAGTGGTGCTGTAGCCCCTGGTACTGCTGGTCCTTTCCTCAAGTGACTGCTGAGAAGTCATTTGCCTGCCTTGTCCCTATTAGAATACCCAAGTAAGAGAGCTGAATGCATGTGCTGCTTCACTGAATCGGGAGTCTCCTTGGATTTATTTATACTTGCGTTCTTTTGCTTTACCCATGTTTTTATTATTAAATGTTTAAGGTGTTTTGCTCATTGAGAGATATTTGCTTTTACAGCTGTGAAACTGTGCTGTATAGAATCTCATGCAGTTTATTAGTCCTGTGTGTAACCCTGGAGTATGCTCCTTTGTCTGGTGATTCCCAGATACAGCTATTGCCTGGAATGTGTAACTGGTTCTCTTGTCTTCAGCAAGTGAGAAACCGAATTTGCTTGTGACTGAAATACTCCTATTCTGTCGTAAACCATGTGTGTTTTTAAGTTTAAAAAATTACTGTTGTTTACGAATTTTTTCCCACAAGCATCAGAACTAATAAAGACTCTTTTCCTGTGGACTTCGGTGACTCACCTCTGGCTCCACTTCCTTCCAGGTTCCCCCTGCATCCTTGTTTTCTAGTGCAGAGCATGGTCCATGCTGGCCTGATGCCCTGGGACACGGGCACTGGGCCCAGGAGCTGGGGGCTGCCAGTGCAGTGTGTGAGTCTGTTGCCTTGGGAAGTCAGGCTGGAATTCCAGCATGAGCCATCCCCTGCATTCAGGTGAGCACGACTGCACTGACAGTCTCTCAGGAGCCAGTAATTATATAGGATCTGGCTACAGCTATGACTGATTTGTTACATTGATCATATTCTTTGAAAAGCATAAAATCAGTCATGCCAGTGTGTTCAGTGGCTCAGTTTGCAGGAATTACATAGAATCATAGAATGGTTATGTTTGGACAAGATCACCAAGTCCAGGCACCGCCATGTTCACCACTAAAGCATGTACCCAGGTGCCACATCCACACGATTTTGAACACTTCAGGGATGATGACTCCTCCACTGCCCTGGGCAGCCTGTGCCAGGGCTGGACAACTCTTTCCATGAAGAAATGTTCCCTAATATCCAACCTAAACCTTGCCTGGTACAACTTAAGGCCATTTCCTCTTGTCCTGTCACTTGTTACTCAGGAGAACAACCCCCACCTGGTTACAAGCTCCTTTCAGGGAGTTGTAGAGAGGGAGAAGATCACCCTCTGAGCCTCCTGTTCTCCAGGCTGAGCTGCCCCAGCTCCTTCAGCTGCTCCTCATCAGACCCTTCCCCAGCTCTGTTCCCTTCTCTGATGACCTGTTCCACGATCTTCTCTGGCACTGAGGGCAGGCTGACAGTCTTGTAGTTCCCTGGAACTAAATCTTTCCCTTATCACAACCTCTTTTTGAGGCTTTCTTCAGCTGTGGGGTACAGTTTGCTGGCAGAGCCGTGTGTGCTGCCCTGAGGATGCTGGCTCAGGCAGCTCCCTCATCAGTGAAAAGGTGATTTTTTGCTGGATCCCACTGCCCTGGACTTGCCTTGGGCCACTCTGACCCATTGTTGACTAGGATTTGGCGCAGCCTCTGGGCTAAGGGGAGAAAAGAATGGTGTGGATGGTGGTGTGATCATGTTAACTAATGCAGAATAGTGAATCTATAAATAATAATAATGAAAGTCATTATACTTGTGAGTGCATGATAGGGTACTGGAGTTCAGATCAGAGCACTTCTTTCCGAACTGTTCAAGCCAGCAAGTTATATAAAGTGGTGCTTCAAGTTTGTGAAATGTACCTTATTTATGTCCGAGCAGTGTGGGAAATTCTGCCTGCTTGAGCCTGGTAACAGCAACTGGTTTAGATACCAAACAAAATTGCATATAGGAGTAATTTGCTAATCAATTCTGTGACTAAATGCTGGACAAAACCTGAACTGATTGTGTTGGGTGTGGATGTCATGAAGGGTTCAGTAAATCATCACTAGCAACACAGTGCTGAGCTGCAGTATCCCTTTGTTCCTGACTCCCACAAGTTAGGCATATTTACCAAGAGCATTTCAGTGAGAAGATTCATTCATGTGTAACACCTCTGTGTGCAAACAGCTTCTTCTGTTTTCCTGGAGTACAGAAGAAAATATGCTCTTAGTAAATTAATGCAAATCTCATTATCTCTCTGCCATAGCTTATACTTTTGNATCCCCTGCATTCAGGTGAGCACGACTGCACTGACAGTCTCTCAGGAGCCAGTAATTATATAGGATCTGGCTACAGCTATGACTGATTTGTTACATTGATCATATTCTTTGAAAAGCATAAAATCAGTCATGCCAGTGTGTTCAGTGGCTCAGTTTGCAGGAATTACATAGAATCATAGAATGGTTATGTTTGGACAAGATCACCAAGTCCAGGCACCGCCATGTTCACCACTAAAGCATGTACCCAGGTGCCACATCCACACGATTTTGAACACTTCAGGGATGATGACTCCTCCACTGCCCTGGGCAGCCTGTGCCAGGGCTGGACAACTCTTTCCATGAAGAAATGTTCCCTAATATCCAACCTAAACCTTGCCTGGTACAACTTAAGGCCATTTCCTCTTGTCCTGTCACTTGTTACTCAGGAGAACAACCCCCACCTGGTTACAAGCTCCTTTCAGGGAGTTGTAGAGAGGGAGAAGATCACCCTCTGAGCCTCCTGTTCTATAGGCTGAGCTGCCCCAGCTCCTTCAGCTGCTCCTCATCAGACCCTTCCCCAGCTCTGTTCCCTTCTCTGATGACCTGTTCCACGATCTTCTCTGGCACTGAGGGCAGGCTGACAGTCTTGTAGTTCCCTGGAACTAAATCTTTCCCTTATCACAACCTCTTTTTGAGGCTTTCTTCAGCTGTGGGGTACAGTTTGCTGGCAGAGCCGTGTGTGCTGCCCTGAGGATGCTGGCTCAGGCAGCTCCCTCATCAGTGAAAAGGTGATTTTTTGCTGGATCCCACTGCCCTGGACTTGCCTTGGGCCACTCTGACCCATTGTTGACTAGGATTTGGCGCAGCCTCTGGGCTAAGGGGAGAAAAGAATGGTGTGGATGGTGGTGTGATCATGTTAACTAATGCAGAATAGTGAATCTATAAATAATAATAATGAAAGTCATTATACTTGTGAGTGCATGATAGGGTACTGGAGTTCAGATCAGAGCACTTCTTTCCAAACTGTTCAAGCCAGCAAGTTATATAAAGTGGTGCTTCAAGTTTGTGAAATGTACCTTATTTATGTCCGAGCAGTGTGGGAAATTCTGCCTGCTTGAGCCTGGTAACAGCAACTGGTTTAGATACCAAACAAAATTGCATATAGGAGTAATTTGCTAATCAATTCTGTGACTAAATGCTGGACAAAACCTGAACTGATTGTGTTGGGTGTGGATGTCATGAAGGGTTCAGTAAATCATCACTAGCAACACAGTGCTGAGCTGCAGTATCCCTTTGTTCCTGACTCCCACAAGTTAGGCATATTTACCAAGAGCATTTCAGTGAGAAGATTCATTCATGTGTAACACCTCTGTGTGCAAACAGCTTCTTCTGTTTTCCTGGAGTACAGAAGAAAATATGCTCTTAGTAAATTAATGCAAATCTCATTATCTCTCTGCCATAGCTTATACTTTTGAAGATCTGTATTGGTTTTTTGAATCTATATATTATGGTAAGTCCAAGTCCTCTGTTTGGATTTTCAGTACGTGCTCAAGACTGGAACAGTGCATTTCATCTTGGTCACTGTGTAATAGTAGGGTCCAAAAGCTGAGATATTATTTTTTTTTCCTTTTAATCTGTAACTTTGTGCCACCATTCCTGGCTCCATCTGTCCCTGCTGCTACTGAATCTGGGCACACACATTGCGTTCTGCATGGGAGAGGAGCTGTTTTCTCGCTGTGCCATTCGGAGCTGAAGAGGGGTTGAATGGGAGTGTTTGGGTTCCTGGGACAACCTCTGTTGTTCACTAGAAACAATGAAATACCTTTTTGTGACCTTGTTCTTGTCAGTAATGGTGTCTGCATGACTCTTACAAGGAAGCACTGTGGGGAATCTACAGTGATTGCAATCTGTATTGTATTGCAGCTAAAATGTCACAGGCTGTAGAGTTCTTTTCCATAGGGAATGGAATGGGCTGGCTCCTGGGTGGGCTTCTGGTGTAAAAGTCACTTTTTCACTCTGTATTGTGGGGTGAAATGAGTTATGCTGTGGAAAAGGACTGGGAAATGCTTGCAAGATTGATAATTCTTGCAAAGGAGCATGAGCTTAGCTGACCTTGGTGTCCTGCACCGGGCAGGTTGGCAGGTGATGGGCAGCACTGGGATTGGTTGCATGAGGATTTACTGATGTGGCAAATGCCATGATATTTCTAAGCTGGAAAATCAAACCTGTTTTTCAGAATTCTGTTTATGTTAAGTGAAAATAAGCAAATTGATTTTTTTGGAAAATATTTTTCCCTTTCCTTTTTTTTCCCCTCCTTTCTCACCCTTGCTTCTCTCCCCGACTTTCCTAACTGGCAGTTATCAGAAGAGTATTCACGAGCTTTCCTATTTTATATTTCTTAAGACACTTTAAAAATCTAAATCTACCCTCTTATGTGCTTAAATAAACAGAAATAGATAGTATTCCTGACCTGTTAAATATTGCAGATCTTTTCCATTTAAGGCAATACAGTCCTTGGCTCTGGAATGATGTTATGCCTGAATTCATAGCGAATCTGAGCTGGTAATCCATCGTTCTGCTGTGATGGACCACTGTCCTGCCTTCCTCTTAACAGTGACTAAAATCAAAAAGCTTCTTCCAGAGAGGGGAGAGCATGAGGACAGCTCCTCGAGGGGAAGGCTGACTGGTTGGGAGTAGGGCTGGTAGGGCTGATTTGGGTATTTCCAGACCCAGTAGAAAAGTCTGCCAAGTCCTGATCGGTCTTAACCCATTTCCCACAGATTTCTGTGATGAAATGTGCAATTTGTAAGTACAGTGCATTATGTAAGGTTTTTTATATCTGATAAGAGTTTTTACATCTTCTCTTGACAGACTTCCAGTCTTATGGACGTAGTAAGGTATGTGACACCTGCTTGGTCTTTTCTTGTATTGTGTGCAGCAAAGACCCAGCTACTTTTGGGAGGACAATCCCCCAAAACATTGTAATTTTGTCCCTCACTATCAATTGCCTTTTGTCATCTCTTGTACTTGTGCTTCAGGGTCTCCTGCTGTGTGGATGATTGACTTCCACCTGTCTGTGACCATTTAGAGTCTTTCAACACACTAAACACTCTTTGATAATCCTGTTTAACAGTTGAGTCAGTCGTGAGCTCTGAGAAGCTTGCTTTGAAAACTCGTTCTGCAATACCTGGAAGATGCTGTGCTATGAGTAAGCTCAGCCCATCTCTGGTGGTTCAGGTGCTGCAGAAGATCAGTGAACACTGCTCCTCTTTCTACAGTCTTGGAGCAGGATCCATTTTGCTGCACTGCTGAAAGGCTAAATTGGGATATTATATGGTAATGGAGATGTACAGGGGCAGCAGCAGTCCAGTGGACTCTATTCCCACAGTTGATCACAAGACATTGTGACTGTACATATTTCCATATGAAAAATTGTGAATAACTGACATTACATGTTCCTGACAGACATTTTCCTTATGCACAAGAAGAACAGCTGACAGACGTTTTCCTTATGCACAAAGGCAACAAATGCAAATATTAGTTTCTTGTAACCTCTGGTATTTTGTTTGCGTTTATACAGTTTTTGCAAATACTAGAGCAGCTGTTGCCATACTTGTCCTTACTGCCCGAAAAGAATGCATATCCAAGTGCTGTCTTGGAGTCTTTGATTCACTCAGCAGAAAAGAACTGTATGTCCAATGCAGTGTTATAACTGATCTTCCTTTGATGTAATCTGTGGATGTGATCTATTCCTCCTCTTCTCTGCATGCACTTCTAAAAATCTGTATCTTTTAAGCTTTCATAATAGCCTAACGATAGGGTCATTAAGTAGGGTTTGGGTTTCTTGTTAATATTATCAAAGATAGATGCATATTTTGGCAGAGCAGAACCGTGGGTTAATCAATGGGATGGCAACATACAATTCACCAAGAAAATATTCCTCCTCTATTTCCTAAATAGAGCATTTGATGGGAATAGTCTTTGCAGTAAGTGCTGTACTGGAGAATTTCAGTGTAGAAGATAATTACTTGTAATTATGGAAATTTCTGCAAGGGAAATTGTTTGAATTTGTTCCTGTTCAGAAATGGAATTGCTCTACTTGCAATATTTGAATCCTTTTAGAAGATTAATGCAATCTTCCTTCATTCCTGTGTATGGGCATTGTAACCTTCTGATATACCTAAAATCATCCCTTCAGTCCTGCTCATCCGTTTGAATTTCTACTAGAGCTTACTTTGGTTTAGAAGAAAAATCCATGACATGCACAAAGCTTCTCTTAAACTGGATCTGTTACTTTGAGAGCTGACAGAAGAGGTTAAAAGTGAGCTTGGAGTTAGATGTAGGTGAAGGTGAAAGAAGAGGATGTGATAGTTGGCTTAGGTCAGAACTTATGCCTTATAGCAAAGGTGCATGATATGCACGTTGTACCTGCATGTTCTGGTCATCGTGGACATCGAGTCCAAGCAAAACCTCCGAGTGTGGTTTGTATGCGGGGGGTGTAGGAAGCCTTTGCCATGTAGGGAAAACTGGAGAAGATCAAGATGAAATAAACAGATGAGACAAGGAAAGGTCAGGACTAGAGAGTCTTTCCTAGAACATGTTCCTCCCCTGCTTGGAGAGACTGTGAAGCTGCTCTGCTTGCGTGTGAAGTCTGGGGTCACTGGGATGTGATCAGGTGCTCAGGTTGCCTCAGGGCAAGGCTGACATCCTTGCTTGGCACTGTTACAGAGCTACTGATCATGTGAAAGACAGTGTCTGTCCTCACGTGCAGAGCCACCCTGGAGTCAGGCTGGCTTTGTAAGCACTGCTCTGCACAGCTCATCATCTTGCTGTATTTGTATATGTTTGTCAGACTTCTGTATTTGAATTGAATACTGGAAAATAATTTCATGATTTGCAGTCTCTCTGATAAGTTTCAATGTCGCTTCTCAATGTTTTGTGGAAAAAATGAGGTCTTCAGCTGCCAAATGACATTAGTGCTTTTCAGCTGTTTGTAACATTCTTCTCTGTGTTACTTTATTTAAGCAGAAATACCCTGCTCTGGTAAATCGACCCTTGTTAAAGGGATTCCTGGGTCAATTTTTAAGAGCAGCAGCAGCTTGTATTGCTGAGTATATTTAACTGGAACTTGGAATATTAGTTGGACAGGAGCAGTTAAGCATACAAATCTGAGAAAACACAGGCAAAATGAAATTGTACAGTTCCTTGATACAGGTGGGATGGACTGGTTCAGCCATAGAGTGTTTGGGAAGGAGAGCTTGCCTCTGGAGGAATGGAAAAGGTTTCCCTATGTGAGGCAAACACAGTGGTTCTTAACTGGGCCTGATGTGGGGTAACAGCAGAAGCCCAGCATGGTGGGATTTTTTGCAGAGATGCTGGTTTGAAAAGGTTTGGAGTAATGAATAGGGAAATGTTCTCAGATTGCTTTCTCCTATTCTGAGAAAACCAGGGCTTTATAAATAATAAAATACCTGGCTGTGTCATCAGTTTAATTAGAATAATCTCTGAGACCATTACTCTTTGGTTAGCCACAGTTAAAAGCGTCAGTAACATTCCTACTGGGATATTTATTAAAGCTGTATGGATTGTGCTGTCAGCATAGCTTGGGTTTGTTCCCCAAAAGCACAGCTGCCTGGCCCGAGCTGCTCCCTGCTCCTGCCCTGCTCATCCTGGGGCAGGCACTGATGCTGTGTGGATCCAGTGGCTGTGCTGCTTGGAAGTGACCCTTGGGAAGTGTGTTTGATTGCAGGGGGCTTGGCTCCTCGGCACCTCACTGCACTCCAAGCCTTGGTGTTACTGATGGGATTTTTTTCTTTTTGGACAGTGAGTAGTAAGTTGTGTTTTCAAAAAACGTGTTTTTTCCATTATATGAAAATACAGGTCTTTCTGTCAGAGTTACTTATTGTTTCTTTTATTCTTGTTTTTATTATTTAGTAGCTTACTACATTTAATGTAGTAAATGAGGATTGTGAGATGAACCTAAGTGTGACAACTTACTGCAAGCTATGGTTACATGCTTTCCAGGGGAGCACAAACAATTCAGTGCCTTCAGCTATTTGAATAACCCAGATCTAGGCTTGTTTAGTTTCTTGCCTGATGTATGCTACTTGAAACAAAATTGCACAGCTAAGATGGGAATGTTTATGGGATAGGCTAGTCTGAAACTCTGGAATCAGAATTAAGCATAGTGGCTTTAGTTGCAAATAATTGCTGTCCTTTTAATGGAAAACAGTTTGTAAAAGCACTTTTTGTGGTTAGTGTACAAGTCATTGAATCTTTCCTGGACACAAGCTGCTGTTTGGCCTGCCATGCAGTGGCAGACCAATTGGGTATTGCAGTGGTGGGTCGAGCTGAGCTGGAGCTGATGCCTCACAAGCTGGGCTGGTGTCCCCACTGTGGCCGGGGAAGGCTGGGTGCCAACTTGGGCCCAAAGTATTAAGATCTCCCTGGAAAGCAGAAGGGATTAAGGCAGAGACACTCAGAGATTGAGCCTGGGCAGACTCTGCAGGTGCAGAGGGAGAGGCTTTGCTGGGGTGCTGTGGGGAGGCTTGAGCGCAAAGTTCCTCCATGGCCAAATGCAGGGTGGCCATGGGCCTGCTCAGTGCAGGCCTGTATCTGCCACAGATCTGGGCATGTGTGGTGCCCATAGGAGGCAGGTTCTGCAGCCTGGGCTCGGTGGTGCCCAGAGGAGGCAGGTTCTGCAGCCTTGGCTCGGTGGTGTCTGGAGGAGGCAGGTTCTGCAGCCTGGGCTCCTTGGTGCCCAGAGGAGGCAGGTTCTGCAGCCTTGCCTAAGTGGTGCCCAGATGAGGCAGGTTCTGCAGCCTTGGCTCAGTGGTGTCTGGAGGAGGCAGGTTCTGCAGCCTG
>VZRS01000728.1:0-84336 GCA_013398055.1 Ifrita kowaldi
GGCCCGGGCAGGGCCGGGCGGGCTCCGCGGGCTGCCCGCCTGAGGGGCTCCGGGACCGCCGTGAGGGGTCCGGGACCGCCCGCCCGGCCTGCGCCGGTGCCACAGCTTCTGTCCAGCGAGCCCCTGAGCTCCCGCGGACCTCGGGCAAGCGGGAGCCCTCTGAAGCCCGCTTCACCCGCCTCGCCAGCATGCGGACGCCGACGGCGATGATCGTGGGGCTGGTGCTGTGCCCCTGCGGGCTCCTGCTGACATTCACGGGCACGCTGGCACCCAATTGGAGGCAGGTGAGCCACGTACCTGACCAGCCCATGGACGTCGTCTGGGAGCAGGGCATCTGGGACATATGCTGGGAGCGGCAGAGCACCCATGACCGCCTCTGCGGGCAGGCTGACGAGCTGGGCTACTTTGAGCAGGTGCCCGTGCGGGTGGCCCAAGGGCTGATGCCCTCCTCGCTGGTGCTCTCGCTGGTGGGCTTGGTGGTGGCTGCCCTGGGTGTTCGCTGCTGGCAGCCGGAGCCCCGGCACCTGGTGGCCGGCGTGGCAGGGCTGGTGCTGCTTCTCTCTGGGCTGATGAGCCTCGTGCCCAGCTCCTGGTACACCCAGGAGCTGTGGGCTCTGCCTGCAGCATCTGGCAGCACGCTGAGCGTAGGCTACAGCTTGGTACTGAGCTACTTGGGAAGTTGTCTGGAGATCTTGGGGGGGCTGGCCCTCGCCCTCAGCTTCCATCACTGCTGCAAGGAGCGCAGGGCCCCCAAATTGCCCCCCAGCCCTGTGACAGAGGCTGGGCCGTGCTCCAGTAGAGCTTACAGCAATCCCTGGGACGTGCTGGAGGATGAGCGAGACGGACAGCGCTGGAGGAGCAGCCCACCTTGTGACTCTGACTTGTAGCCCCAGCACTACGACAGCAGTCACCTCCCTGGCATCAAGAGCAGTGCTCGCTCCTGCCCCTAACAAGCCATGCCCCTCTCCTGGGGCACCTCTGAGCAGGCTGAAAACAAGACCAAGGACCTGATTTGAATATTTGCAACTTCCTCAAAAGCCTGCTGTTCTCCAGGATCTACAACTGTGCCAAAGCCATGCTGGATTGAGGATGAGAGGTGGCTCCAGTCCCTCCATGCTGCTCTTCCTGTACCATGCACAGCAGCTTGGGCAGAGGCAGCTTCGGTGTTCCCATGTAAGCAAGATACAGATCAGGAATGTGCAACCCTCAGAGCTGGCAATAGGGGAGGGGAGCAGCTGCCTCATCTCTCTGCTCAGCTCAGGACTGTGCGAACAGCAAAATAAATGCAAAGCAATGGGTTTGTGCTGTGGGATGGTTATGGGCTTTCTGCCAGGCAGGTTGGGCTGAGAGCCAGTGGGCATGGCTCACTCAACTTCCCTGTGCTTTGCCTGAAGCAGGGAGGAAAGGTCTGTAAAAGGGCATAGCTAGCTTTTATAAGCTTTTATATTTTTACTTTCCCAAAGGACTTTCCCCCTGTGTTCAAAATCAGCTCTAGAAGAGATTTCTCCTTCCTTGAGCACAGCCACTCTTCAGGGCGGAGCAGGGGGGGAAGGAAGATCACAGAGAAAAAAATAGCATATATTTCCCCTTTCAAAATTAGCTTGGTGTGAGGTGGTAAAACTGGTCTCACTGGTTTGTAAGGGACACTCAGGAGGTCAGAGCTGCACTATAAAATCCTTCTCAGCCCCCTGCATAACAAGGTAAAAGGCAAGCCAGCTTCCTTGCAGAGTTATTTGGCCAAGTTCTTATACCAGGCAAGCCCAAATCACCCTGGTCAGCAAGCTAAGCCTTGCTGCAGAGGGATAGTAGGTCAAGGGACAGTCTCAGAGAGTGTGTTGGGATTGGAGACTTCCTGATAAACCTCCCAAATGTTTTTTGTCTGGATTCTTATGTTCCCTAGGTCTTAGACATGTATAAAGAGCCAAACCTCCCCTCCCCAGCCCACACACAAACCACAATGGCACAAGAGATGCTGCACAACGTTCCTTTATGAGAATACGGTGTTGATGTGAGATGGTCCTTTCCTCAGCAGGGCTGGCAGCTCCTGCAGAAATCACAGATGGGTGTATCAGGGGCGGGTCTGACCCAGTCTCTCTAAGCCCACCCCACACCTTAGCACAGGGGCTCCGGACACATGCAGAATGGGACAGCCCTGTCAGACTCTAGGCACCCCAGGTCTTGCCCTTCTCCTTCAGCAGGAGGGCAGAGCTTGCCTCAGGCGTGGGCACCATGCCAG
Source organism: Ifrita kowaldi (assembly GCA_013398055.1). Lineage (NCBI taxonomy): Eukaryota > Metazoa > Chordata > Aves > Passeriformes > Cinclosomatidae > Ifrita > Ifrita kowaldi. Next base: position 2,237 of record VZRS01000728.1, read on the forward strand.
CACTGGGCCCTGGGGCACTGCAGGGTGGCAGGGGGGTCCCTAGCAGGGCCTGCTCCAGATGCTACTCACCTCTTTCCCTTCATAAGCTTCATTCACAAATGTATCACTCTTGGGGGGAAGTTCTTCCTCCTCCTCCTCATCCTCTTCCTCGGGATCACTTTCACGGTGGTACAAGGTCAGCACCCGAGTTGAAGCAGTGCTTGAGGTCCTGAGGAGGGAAAAATGTACACTGAGAATGGCATAGCCATCTCCTAGGCATGGGACAGATCCCAAAGTCCTGCCACAACCCCTGGTAATAGCCTGCTGGGGTGACTGGAGCTTTCCATATAGCCCAGGAGTGCATCAGGACTCCACACTGTCCCTGTCCCTCTCTATTCCCAGTTGTACCTGGCCCAGCCCAGCCCCAGAGCTCACCTCCTCCGCCTGTCCCGCCTCCGCATGTAGGCCAGGGCCCCCACAGCAGCAGCAGCGAGCAGCAGGAGCACGGCCACCCCCAGGGCAATGGGTCCTGCGAGAGGCTGCACCTCGGCCTCCTCACAGTAGTCACCACGATAGCCCAGGGCACAGTGACATGTCACTCGGCCAGCCTCGATGGCGCAGTCCCCACGCAGGTTGCACGTCTCGCTGCTGCAGGGCACAGCCCCCAGCACCTCCTCTGTGCTGGGGGGTACCACGAAGGGCTCTCCGTGCTCCTGGGGGCCAGGGGCTGCCGACAGGCTGGGGCTGGGCTGCCGAGGCTGGGGTGCAGCTGTGGATGAGGCTGGTTTCTGTTCTTCTACGTGGGACATTCCTGATGGTGCCGCTGCAGGTGCCCGTGTCCCCACCTTCACTGAGGCGCCTGGAGGGATGGGCATAGATCAGCAGAGATGCAGGTAAGACCCCGTTCCCAAACTGGGGGAGACTGGGCAGGCTGTCAGTGCCTGCCCAGCATGCCCTGGAGGTGGGCAGGCACTCACAGTCAGACTCATCGGAGCCGTCGGCACAGTCGGAGTGGCCGTCACAGACCTGCTCTCTGGAAATGCAGCTCTGGAGGTCGGGGCAGGCCTGGAGCGGGGCCGGGCAAGGCGGTGCCAGTGCACACGCTGCCCCATGCACCAGGTGGTAGCCGGGAGAGCAGCGGCACTGCCGCCCAGCAGGGTTGGGCAGGCAGAGCTGGGCACAGCCCCCATTGCTCTTTGCACAGCCATTGGTGCCTGCCAAAACAGCGCTGGTCAGCATGGCCACCACAAAGCACAGCTGAACCCCACAGATGTCCTGGGCTGGGGCAGTCCCAGACCCACCTTCCTGTGAGAACTGGCTGTAAATCCTCATGGCTACCAACTCCTGCTCCATCGGGAACCACCAGTTCTCAGCCTGCTCCAGCCGGCTGTGCCAGATCTTGCTGGAGCCTGGAGACACATGGGGTCAGCACAGCTCCACCTCCTCCCACAGGAGTGCCTGAGATGGGAGGTGGGAGTCCCCTAGCTTGCCCTTCACCCCACAGAGGGCCAAGCCTGCACCCCAGAAGGACTGGCAGAACCCCGTATCCTAGTGCAGTAGGAGGAGCTGGACAAAGCACAGCAAACAGACCTACCATTGGTTGAGGTCGTGCTCCAGAGCAGAAAGCCTTCTCCTATGGCAAAGAGTGAGAGACCATGCAGCCCTTCCCGCACTACCTGGAAGCGGGATCCATCCAGCTCAACACTGTTGATGGTACCTCTCTCTGCAGGGCACAGATGGAGAGGCTTCAGTGTGGAGACAGGGCTCCAGACTGCCCCTCAGGGCTGTGCCAGGCTGTGCTTTGTGGACTTAGTGCCTGCACCACTGCTACCCCCAGCAGTGCCCCAGCTCAGCCCTCACTCACCGTGGTCTGCCCAGTACAGCCTGGAACCAGCACCCCCAAAGGCAAGGCCAGTGGGAGCCCGGGCTCTCCTCCAGACTGCTCTGCGGCCAGTGCCGTCCATGGCTGCACACTCCACCATGGCACCATGCCCATGGCTGCCAGCTGCTGTGACAAAGCACATGGTGGCAGCACGAGGGCACAGTGCCAGCCAGGCAGCACCCTGCAGCCCCTCGCTGAGTAGTGCCAGGGCCCACCGCCCCCTGGGAGCTGCCACGTGAATGCTGGGCGGCTGCCCCCCGATCCAGTAAAGGTTCCCACTCAGCCAGTCCAAGGCCAGGGATGTCACTGTGCCCTCCACAGCTACTGCCTTCTTCCAGGACAGCCGTCCCCAGTCCTTCAGGCGCAGCAGTCCAATGGAATTGCTTCCCGCCTCTGCAAAGTACAAACTCTTGTCTTTCACTGCGTAGTCAACAGCTGTCAGGCGGCTCACCTTGGCCAAGGGCAGGGCCCGGTGTGGGGGAAGCCCTTGGGATCCAGCTATTGCAGGCAGGTCCTTCAGGTAGACCTGGAGGAAGAAGGCAGCACTAAGATGGGGACCCTTCTTCCTTGACAGCAGTGAGAACAGCAGCCCACAGGGCTGGCTCCAGAGGACGGTACCTGTGCCACAGCTGCCGGTGACACCAGGAGGGCAAAGGCTGAATCGCGGATGGGCAGGCAGGTGGTCTCGTTGGCGGCCAGCATCAGCCTGGCAGGGCAGCGGCACTGCCCAGTGTGCCTGGCGCTCAGCAGGCACAGGTGGGAGCAGCCGCGCGTCTCGCACGGGTTGGGGGCTGTGGGGCGCAGGGCCGGGTGCATCACCTGTGGGACAGCAGGTTCAGTCTCAGCTCCGTCAGCACCCACCGGCAGAGCTGAGCACCGCTGACACCACACCATGCTCCCAAGGCCCACACACAGCCCAGCTCGGGGCAGGATGCTGAGGCAGAGATGCTCCAACAGGACCAGAGACACCTGGCCACAGAGACTGCTGCCCAAGGACCATTGGGATGGGGGTACAGCTCCCAGTGCCTCTGCACTCAGAGGACAACAGGGCTGTGCAGGATGGGAGATCAGCAGAGCTTGCACAGCATGGTTTGGGGCTCCCCAAGTAGGTACCTGGAGGCCATGGGGCTGCCCCTGCCGTTTGAGCAGCACGGTCCTGTTCTTGCCGCTGGCCTTGTCCACCTGCTGCACGGACCATGTCTTCCTCTCTGACCAGTAGAGCTGCCCCTCGCACACAGCTGCCGCAAAGGGGCTCCGGACCCAGCGCAGCTTCAGGACCTGTCAGAGAGGCCATCAGTGCCCATCCCGGTCCCCATCAGGGCCCTGTCACCAGTGCCCCACCACACCTTCACACTGCTGCCATCCAGATGTGCAGAACCAACACTGCCCAGCTTCTCATCCAGCCAGAAGATCCTCTGGGTGGGGAGGTCGAGGGCCAGTGCTGTGGGCCAGCCCAGTCCCTGGGCCAGCAGCACGTGCCGCCGACTCCCATCCATACTGGCCTCCATCAGCCGTGCGTGGCTCCCCACCTCTGACCAATACATCAGCCTAATGGGAAGAGAGGTGCAGGCCTATGGACCTGACACAGCATTGTCCCAGCACCAAGGCAGCCTAGAAAAGCGGCCTTGAGCTTCCCATCCCATCACGGATGTATTGAGAGCTCCGTGCAGGTCAGGGGCAGGTGTCTGGGCTCTTCTGTCACACAGTCCCAACAGCACCAAGGTGAGGCCATCCCACCTCTTCCCCAGCCTCTCACCTGCCTCCATGGAGGAAAATGGGGCAGGGATGGCAAGGAGGTCCCCATGTCCCCTTGTCCCAGACTTACCCTGCCAGAGGCTGGAGTACCAGAGAGTGAGGCTGGTCTAGGTCTCCATCCATCACCACAGTGTACTCTGGTATCCCTTGCCAGGCAGCCCCCAAGCGAGTGGCAAGCACCTGCCCTGCTGCCCCATCTGTCCAATACAGGTTCCTCCCAAGCCAGTCCACTGCTATACAGTCTGATCTCACACCTGAAAGGCATCCAAGAGGCAGCACCTTTGTGGGGTGACAGCTGCATGGCCCTTTGGCACAGTACTCCCAGCCCAGGTCCCCTCTGTCTCAGGAGCTCTGGCTCCTCCCAGCCTTGCTCCCACTAGCACTTCTCCACATAAGGGATCACAGCTTGGCACCCCACTGCAACCTGGAGACTGCACAGGGACAGAGGCCAGCCTTGACAACCCCATGTTGTCACAGCCCACCTTTCACCAGTGTGCCTTTCTTTCCCGAGTTGAGGTCCTGCCAGCGGATGCTCTCTGTGGCCAGGTCCATCCAGAAGACTTTCCTCTCCACCAAGTCATAGTCAAGTGAGAAGACAACACGATCCTTGTCAGTGGCCAGCACCACCTCCTCATGCCCACTCCGCAGGCCATAGGACAACACCTCAGACTGCACGGCCACCAGCAGCTTGGGTTCTGGTCCTGTGGCAACACAGACCCCGCTCAGCACTAGCGGTCCCGTGGTCCCAGCACATGCAGGCAAGGAACACAGCACTCGCAGACACTGGAGCTGGAACTCAGCCCTACCACACAGGATGTTCTCAGAGAGTGCAGATGAATTTTTTGACCAACCGTGGGCTGGCAAACAGCAGCTCACAGCTGAGTGGGGCCTGGGAGGCAACATGGCAGAGGAAACAGGGCCATTCACAGGACTACAAGGTTCCCCCTGGGCAGCAGACAGACGGGGACAAGTATCCACCAGCCCCTGGTGTACCTTAGAGGGCCAGGGATCCTCAGTGCTGCTAGGCCACCCCAGGACTTACCAGTGAGTTTGCAGATGTGGCCATCGGGCTCCAGCAGGTAGCCAGGGAGACAGCCACAGCTGTAGGACCCTGGGGCATTGAGGCATGTCTGGCTGCAGGCTCCCTTGCCCCACTCCGTGCACTCATCTATGTCCATGCAGGACAGACCATCCTCAGCAAGCTGATAGCCTGGGCCACACCAGCACCGCTGTGGGGAAAGGGACCATCAGCTGCCCACCCTAGGGACACGAAGCTCCCTTCTGCAGCTGGACCAGGGCATCATGGCATGGCAAGCCCCTGCCCCAGGGCTGCTGGCACTCACAGGGCCCTGGGGCGAGGGGTAGCAGAGATGAGTGCAGGACCGCTGGCAGGGCACAGAGCAGTTCCCCCCCTCGTCTGAGCCATCCGCGCAGTCCTGCCGGCCGTTGCACACCAGGGATGCATTCAGGCAGGACCCCAGCCCACAGGGGTACTCATGACTCTGGCAGGGAGCAGGCTGGCCTGCAGGAACATGTGGGGAAGGCTGCCCTGAGCCTTGTCCACCAGCTCCTTTTGCTCATCTGGGGCAGATTTAGCTGCTCCCAGAGGCTGCCCAGAGCTCACTGCAGCCACATCCAGAGCTGTGCCAGTAGCCTGGGTTCAGGCTATATTAACCCAAAAGCCACTGGCCCCTACAGGGAGAACAGCTACTCGGGACCTGGATCCTCCACAGATGCTGGGAATAGGCAGCCAGCGTATGGGGCCCTTCACCTCAGCACAGACACATACCCATCTCCCTCTGTGCTGAGCACCCACCAGCTACCCCTGGGTGAGACAGAGGAGATAAAATCAGGGTGTTGCTCACAGCCAGCCTCGTCACTGCCATCTGTGCAGTCAGTCTCTCCATCACAGCGCCAGACATCAGGGATGCACTCATGGCCACGGGAGCAGCCCCACTGCCGGTCTCCACACAGCCCTTCCTCCCAAGGACAGCCCTGCAAGGCAGAGGGTGAAAAAGGCTACCAGCCCTCCTGGGCACGAGTGGGGACAGGGTGTGTCCCCACTGCTCCGCTCACCTGCTCATCTGAGCCATCCCTGCAGTCAGCAGCACCATCACAGCGCCAGGCCTCTGGCACACACTCCCCACTGCGGGAACACGTCACCTCACCCTCACGGCAGAGCAGCGGCCGGGGCACAGCGCAGCCCTCCTCATCCGAGCCGTCCCGGCAGTCGTGGTCACCATCACAGTGCAGGGCCAGGGCCACGCACTGACCACTCCGACAGGCAAACTCAGCTGGACCACACTCCTTCAGCACTGTGGGCAAAGGCCAGGGCTGAGCAGGGGCTCTGTTCCCATCCTCTCAGCAGGTTGCCCTGGGCAGTGTCTGCGCCTGCACCCACAAGGAACCTGGTGCATCCACCTGTGGGGCAGGCAATCCCAGAAGCCTGTCCCATCCAGCCCCAGGGTCTCACCACAGCCCTGCTCATCAGTGTGGTCCAGGCAGTCAGCATGGCCATCACAGAGCCAGCTCTTGGGGATGCAGCGGGTGGCAGCGTCACAGCGCAGGGCACACTCCTGCGTGGGGGTCCAGCAGCCCTTCTCATCTGAGCCATCGGGGCACTGTGACACCCCATCGCAGCGCTCTCCCGCCCCAACACACATGGCTCCGCTCGCACAGTGGAAGGCCCCTGGGGAGACAAGGGGCTTTGCACTGCGTGCAGAAGGCAGCCAGGGTGCCCAGACCCTGTGCTAGTCCTCCAGTGACCTAGAAAGGCCCCACAAGTGACAGTGCTGGGTCCCTCCTAGACAGTGCATCTCTAGCAGCCTAGGTCCTGAGTAAGGCGATTGTGGCAGTCTCAACTCAGCCACATCTACGTCACTATGGGCAGAGAGACCAACTCTGTCCTTTTCCAACAGCACCGTGAGCCCAGTGCCAAGCTCAGAAGGAACCAATATGTCACAACACAAGCAACAGAGCCCAGGACACAGACTTTACCAGGACCCTGTCCCAAAAACCCCAGCAGGAAGCAGCCAGAAGCCCTGGCACAGGGTGACACAGCTGCACAGGGGACAGAAGAATGGCTCCTACCTGGGGTGTTGCAGAGCTGGGCACACCCATCCTCATCAGAGCCATCTGCGCAGTCCTTCTCCCCATCACACAGGTACTCCTGGGCCACGCACCCCATGCCATCACGGCAGAGCACATGCGTGCGAGAACAGGACAGATGGAGAACTGGGGTCAAGGGGTGTGCTGGGCTGGACTGGAGGGGTGGGGTAGGTGTCACTACCCGTGCAGAACTGCTTGGGCGTGGGGTGGTAGTGGTTGGCTGTGGGGCAGTGATCTTAGTTGTAAAAGACCGAGTGGTTGTGGTGCTGGTGCTGGTGGTGGCTGCCTGCAGAGTGGTAGGCTTGGCCGGTGTGGTCTGGGCAGTGGTTGGTGCAGGGGTGGTCTTCTTTGACGTGGACTGTCTGGTGGTGGTTTGTGAAGTGGTAGCCTTGCTGGTTGGTGCAGGAGTAGTGGTGAGTGCCGTGGTGGTCTGGCTTGGCAGCGGTGTTGTGGTGGAGGTGGTAGGCTGAGCAGCAGTGGTGCTTGTGGTTGTCCTCATAGTGGTTGTCACAGGTGGAGGGAGTGGCATGGCAGTCCCTTTGCTTGGTGGCACTGGCAGAGGATTTAGGATATGTTGGGGCCATGCCCTCCCCACACTCCAGGCACCTCCGAGAGCACCCCACATGGCCACCAGTAGCCAGGCACCCTGCCCCAGCTCAGAGCAGCACAGGCCACCCAGCCCCATCAGGTACAGCAGCAGTGCCAGGCACAAAGCCACGGCCACTCTTACCAGCCTGCAGCTCTGAGCCCACGAAGGCCACCACTCCCTGCACACCTGCTGCCGGCATGGACAGCACGAGGGCCAGCGTCCTCCGGTCCCACAGCAGCAGAGCTGTCCCATTTGCTGACACCAGGTATGGCTCAAAGGCGGCCACGAGGCCATGGGGCCAGCTGGGTGCCAGGGTGACTGCTTGCCGCTTGGTGAGACTCAGCGCCTGCAAGCCTGTGAGGCAGAGGCATGGTAGGACCTGGAGCCTGCCCACACCCTTCACAGCCCTCCCTGTGCCCTACAACCCAGAGCTATGGCAGAGACCTCATGGCTGAGGCCAGGGACTCAGCCGCAGGACACAGTCTGCCCCATGAGCATCCCACTACCCAGGCAGGGACGTACTGCATGTAGGGTGTGGCTGATCACTCCTGCCTACATCCACCACCTCCACTCCCTGCTCCAGATACCACTAGGGCTCACCCAGGGATGAGCTCCAGAGCACGCTGAAGGCTCTGCTATCCATGGCTGCAGGCAGGTCTCCAGGCCACGTCTCATTCCAGGCATCCCACGGAGCACCCCCTGCCAGGCTCAGCTGCTGCAGGGGCTGCCCGCGGGCCAGCCAGTACAGAGCACCACGCTGCCAGTCCAAGAAGAGGTGTTGGATGCTGCTGTGAGCACGGTGCAGGATGCGCGGGGACGTGTCAGATGTCTGGATCACTCCGATGTCCCTCCGGTTACATGCGAGCCAGTACAGGGTCCCCGAGCGGATGTCCACACGGGCAGAGCACACTTGGCAAGAGCAGGCAGGCAAGCAGTTACAAGGCTGTCCCATAACCCTGCACCTCTGCCTGGGTGCCCCTACACCCTAAACCCAGGGCACAGCTGCCCACTGCCTCGACATGGCCTCACTGTGGGCACCACCAGATCACTGTGCTCTGCACCCAGGAGAACCTCAGGCCTCAGGGAGCATCAGGAAGGGGAGGGTGCCCTCTATCACCCCATAGGGTCTCACCTGGCAGCCCAGTCACAATGGCCTCTCTCCTGCCAGGGTGGCCCACAACACGCAGCAGAGTCCCACGGTCATCTGTCCCATAGAGTACTGACCTCTGCCAGTCCACATCTTGCAGATGGAGGGGCTCCTGCCACTCCTGCACCTGTTTGGTGTGTGCTCCAGGGCCCACATGCACCAGGGAGATGGCCTTTCCTGATGCATACACAATGGACAGCTCTGCAGGGCATAAGGGCAATGTGTGAGCACAGCCCCAGGGACACAGGATGGGGTCACCAGCATGAACCAAGACAGAAATGTCACAGCGCTGGTGTGTGCTAGGAACCTCATCCCACCAAAGCCACAGCCCCTTACAGCCCTCCTCCAACTCCCACACAGATGTGGGATACCACCCCAGAGAGCCAGACCCTGCTCACCTGCACACTTCCCCGAGGGCAGGAGGAAGAGGCTCTCTGGACATGCACACTTGTAGCCCCGAGGGTGCACAGGGGACAGAAGGCAAAGGTGACTGCACAGGCCCGGAGCACATGCAGCAGTGTCCCCTGGGAGCAAGAGGATGTTAAAAGCTCAGGCAGTCATGACCCCAATATCTCTCCTTATACCCAAAAACCACAGACTGTCCTGGGTCTGGATAAACGCTGGAGGCAGGGTAACAATGTCTCATGAGTTAAGAGGGCTCAGGTCTACCCAAAGCCATGGGCCTTGGCAGCTTTCCTACAGTTTTATAGGTCCCCTCTGTACCAACCTCACAACCCCTCGTCACAGGACCAGGCAAACCAGGAGTCCCTGGTGAGCTTCAGGAGCCAGTGAGCCTTTCCTAGCACCCAGGGATGTAGTGGGGGTTGCTGCCATGCTGCCAGCCCTGCAGCAGTGCAGCACCTGCAGGGTACTCACGGGGAGGCTGCTGCAGTGCGTGCAGCACAGTGAAAGCTGAGATAGAGGCACGGAGCAGCACTGCATGTTCCTGGGGAGAGGCCCAGGTGGCTGACACCAGCTCTGTGCCATCGGTCCAGAAGAACCGGCTCTCAAACACGGCCAGGCCCAGAGGCTCCGTATGGCTCCGCAAAACAGCGTGGAAGGAGTGGCGCCCGCTGCCATCCACCCGCAGCGTCTCGATGGACTGGGGACAAGGAAAGGCACAGTGCCCATGTGGCATCCCCAGGCCCTGACGCTTCTCCTCCCAGCCCAGGAATGTATGCCAGACCTAGGCACCACTCCCTGCTCCCTCCCATGCTTTGGCCATGGACACAGGGGAATCAGGGCCACCCTCCCAACTCCCACCTCATCATCTCCCTGGGTGGGAGAAAGCGCTGCTGCCCCTCATCCCTACCTCCTTGTACTCGCTGATCCAGTACAGCCTGCCAGCCACATGGTCCAGGCTCAGCCCCACAGGCTCCTCCATGGACACAACTGTGAGCTCCCGCCGGTTTGAGCCATCCATGCCGGCTGCAGCAATGACTGTCCGGCCCTTCTGTCCACGGTTGACCCAGTACAGGGACCTGGGGGCAGGCACTAAGCAGCCACTTCACAGCATAATACCAGTGCTGCCATAGACCCACAGCAGGCATGACGTGGTCAGCACCAGCATCGCGATCCCAGGAGCCTGGGCCAACCCTGGCTCATTCACTGCTCACCTTGCAGCTGGATGTACTGTCAGCTGCTCTGGTGCAATGTCCTTCCCCAGCACTGTCACATAACCCCGGCCATCACCCAGCCCAGCACAGATGGCTGGAGGATGGCTGCTGGCCCAGTACAGCTGCCCTGTGAACCAGTCCACGGAGATGCTGTTCACCTCTCTGGCATCTGTAGAGGCAGAGCAGTTTTAAGGCACACCTGCTCCAGGCTGTGAGGCAAAGCCCCTTCCTCTATACAGGAAAAGCAGTACTGGGGTGGCAGGCCAGCTCTCAGCACCCATCTCAGCCCTGCTACAGCACCCAGCACGCTTGGTCCTCCTCACCTGCATAGAGAGGCTTTGTGCCTTTCCCTGGGTGGTGAACACGGAGTTCTCCATCCTCTGTCAGCCAGTAGTATGTTTCTCGGAGCAGGTCGTACACCAGGGCGCGGGGTTCGGTCTCAGTGGAGAGCAGGGGCCGGTAGGCTTGGGTCCGTACGTCCAGAAGGGCCAGGTCCTGCCCCACGGCCACCAGGATCTGTGTTGCGTTGTCTGCCAGGGTGAGAGGAAAGTCACTCATTGACCAGGGACACGGCCAGCTGGGGGCACTGCCCGGCCCCTCAGCCAGCCTGGGCTCCCGTCCTCGCCCTACCTGCCACTTCGCAGGCGGTGCCGTGCCGCAGGGTGTAGCCCTGGAGACAGGCGCAGCTGAAAGTGCCCGGGGTGTTGCTGCACAGCTGGCTGCAGGGGCTGTACTCCAGGGAGCACTCGTCCACATCTGCACAGATAGGTGAGATCAGCAGCCTGCCACGGAGCTGCCCCAGACAGTATTGCCACTAGCTTCCCTGGGACTACAGGCAGGCTCTCTAGATACCAGAACATGGGCCTCAGCCCCAAAATGCACCAGCTGCTGCTGGGACATGATCTAGACACAATCTTTACGGAACCAGGTGTGACACACAGGCAGGAGCAGGGCAGAGGCAGGTGCTCCCCCAGAAGCATGGGCTCCGTGGAGACGCTGCTGTCAGTGGCCAAGGCCACACGTGACCGAAGCACATGCACCCTGACCTCCCCTTACCAGCACAGCTTTGCCCATCTGCCTGCAGCACCCAGCCAGCCCCGCAGGAGCACTGCACTCCCCAGTGCGTGTCAGCACACGTCTCTGCACAGCCCCCATTGCGTACAAAGCAGCTCCGACCTGTGGGGACACGGCAAAGGGTGACAGGAGGCAGGACAGCTCCGTGGCTCCCCTCCCCCTGGCCCCACCCAGATGGGCAGCAGCCAGCAGCTACATGTAACTCACCGCATGTGCTGGGCTCATCGGTGCCATCCAGGCAGTCATCCTTGTCATCGCACATCAGGGACTCCAGGATACACTTGCCCTCGTCGCACCGCACCATGCCAGGCGTACAGGGGGCTATGGCACACACAAGTCATGTCAGCAGGGCAGGCCAATACCCTGGGCACTGGGGAAACCAGGGGTCCCAGACTCTTGGGGAGGCCCCACAAAGCATCAACAGCTTCCTGGGAAGCTTGTCACCATCCCAAGGGAAGCTGGGGCTCAGAAGAACAAAGTACTCCCTAATTCACACATGGCCCAGACAGTTCTCACCCTACTGAGGCGCATCCAGTGTTCTTGCTTACCGCAGACATCTTCATCTGAGGAATCACCACAGTCATCAATCCCATTGCACTTCCACTCAGCCATGATGCACACCCTGTTCCTGCACTGCCACTGCCCAGGCAGACAGGGCTGCTGGGGACACCCCTCCTCGTCCCAGCCATCTTCACAGTCTTGATGCCGATCGCACAGCTCCCAGTGTGGGATGCAGTGGTGGGTGCCAGGACACTGCACCTTCTTTGTCCCACACACTGAGGAAACAGCACAGCACTCACCAGCCTGGCCTGCACCCTGAGCCACCCCCTCTCAGAGCCCCCAGCAGGGAGTACCTACCACAGTCCTGCTCATCAGAGCCATCCAGGCAGTCAGCGGCACCATCGCAACGCCAGCTGCTAGAAACACACCGGCCATCGTCACACTGCCAGACATGGGGGTCCCCGCCACAGGCAACATCTGCAGGCACAGCACACAGTCACTGGGACCTACTGCTGTGGCAGAACAAGGGTCCACTTCATCCTGGCACGGGACAGGTGCTGGCAGTGCCCAAGGAGCATAGGTTCCAGGATGTGTTCTCATGCCACAGATATTCCCAAGGATCTCTGGGGCACATAGGTCCTTGCAGGATGCCACATAGGCAGAGCTAGCAAAGACTGAGGTGCCTCTGGCCTGTCCTGCCCCACCACTCCCCAGAGCACCAGGGCCCCTTGATGCCCACGCAGCACAGCCCCCCAGGCCACCCCACGACAGCAGACGGGTGCCAGTGCTCCCCCACTCACCGCACTGCTCGTCCGTGCCGTCAGGACACTGCTGCTCGCCATCGCAGAGCCAGGGAACGGGGATGCAGCCGGCAGCGCAGGCGGCCTGGCGTGAGGCTGCACACGTGGGGCTGGCGGCCGCTGCGGGCAAGAGGGAGCCGGGCCCGGGATCAGGCGGGGCGGCCGCACCGGGCATCCACCTGCACAGCCCCCCTGCAGCTCCCCGCCTGGGGGTGCCAGCATAGCCCAGTGCGGGGAGGGACCGGTCCCATCCAGAGGCACCTCTGGATCTCCTCTGGGGTTAGGAGGAGAACTGCACCTCTAGTCCCCGCTCAGGGAAGGCAGCGGTACGGGGCCCCTCGGGGCGCAGGGGACCCCATGCTGTCAGGGTGACAAGTATGCCACAGTGGGCAGGGACACATCACCGGGGGATGAGTAGAACCGGGACATCCTCGCTGGCAGGGACTCCCCTACTGCCCATCGCGGGGGGATGAGGAAGCTGCCCTGATGCGGCGGGCGCCCACCGCAGCCCCTCGGGATGAGGCAGGGATTTCCCCCCCACCGGCCCGCCCCCCTTGGTCCTGGCTCACGGGCGCGGCGTGTCCCGGCACCAGCGGCGCTCCCGGCCAGCGGCAGCAGCGGCAGCAGGAGGATGCTGAGGAAGACGAGGACCCGGCGGAGCGGCGGCGGGGGGCGGCCCATGGCGGCGGTGACGGCGGGGAGGGGCGGCTCCGGGGGGCCCGGCCGGCGGAGGGAGTACGGAGCCGCCGCCGCCGCCTTTATGTCCGGGCGCGGGCGGCCATTGGNCTCGTCCGGCCGGGCGGGAGTTGTTGTGAGAGCCGGCCGTGAGAACCGGGCCCGCAGCACCTGCGCCGGGCGTGGGAAGGCAGCGGCAGCCTTGAACGCGGGGGCACCCCCCAAAAACACGGGGATGCGCGCATCCCCCGGCTGGCCGGCCTCGACCTTGAGCGCTGTGAAAGAGCCGCTGGAGCACAACAAGGAGAGGGAGAGCAACGGCCGAGGGAGGAAAACAGCCCGGCGAGAGGATAAGGCACCTGCCACTGCCTGGGAAAGGAGCACCATCCACCAGGCAAAGCGGGGGAATCGCCCAAGCCGCGGAGATGGCCCCGAGGCACGGGAGTTTGCAGACCTCTCGCTACACACCCGTGGGAAACTGCCGGCGTGCTGCCCCTCCATCCCTTTTGGCTTGTCTCCCGGCCAGCTGCGTGTGGTGGCGTGAGTGTCTATCCACCCCCAAGGCTGGTCTGTACACCAAGCACATCCATGGCATGTGAGTGTTGTGCACTCATCCTCTCCAGCCTTCCCATCAAATCGCCCTGCATGAGAGCTGATTCTAGAAAGTTGCTGCAGTGGGTACACAGTTACTAGCACCACTGTCTTTCTGTGAGACGTTCTGGCATGTACATGTTTTCTGGCTTGCTCAGAAAGGGAAAGCTCCAGGATGATCTCCTGTGTGCTACAGAAAAAAATGGTACCAGCCACAGGGCTGGCACAGGTAGGGCTCTGACACAGCCAAGTCAGCTGGAAGCTCAGGGCAGAGACACCCTCAAGCAGATGGAAAGACCAGGGTGTTGCACAGCTCTGGGTCAGGAGACATTTGTTCCGAAGTGTGGTGTCCACACCCAGCTGTCCACTCTCTCTGGGCAGCATCCCAGTAGCTCTGGGCAGTTGACTTCCCCAGGCACTCCCCAGGAAACACAAGTGTGCAGATCCCGGGGATGATGAGTACCCTTGTGCAGGAAGGAACATCAGGCAAAGTGGTCCTCGTGGTCGGAGAAGAGAGTAGAAAGGACAGAGCAACCCCAAGACTATCCACAAAGCTCCCATCCCCTCCTCACTTCTGTAGGCCAATCCTGAGATTTGTTTTAGGTTCCTCGGGATCTGCCCTGTACCCCAGGTCTGCCACCCCACAGTGTACCCACACCACTAAAGCCGTAACTCCTCACACTGGTTGGCTGGGAAGAGCAAGTGGCAGCAGAGGGACTGTGAAAAAGGGTTCAGAAGTTAGTGGGTGCAGTAGAAATGCCCCCACTGCACCCACTAACTCAGAGTGCACCTGAGCATTAGCTTAGGAAGCTGGGGCAGCAGTGAGGGAGAGGACATCCGGTGTATCCAGTCTCTTAAAATGCAGATTTTTTTTGAAGCATGATTTCAAGTCAAAATATTTTACACGGATGTGTATAGATAAAAGAACATACAGGTATAGGTATGTATAGACAATAGCCCAATGTACATCATTATATTTATATGTACCTACAGTGACTTCTGCTCTATGAGGTACTTGTTGTTTATTTCCTGGACTTCTGAAGAGATTTTTTGGATATTTTCTGTTTTTTCTTTACACTTCCATCAGTAGGGAAGTCTCCTTTTCTCACTGACATTTAGATTCTCCCTTCTCTGCCTCCAAAATCTAAGGGGGGCTTGATGATAGGAGAAGGCTGGCACCAAAATAAGAGGGAGCAAATCCATGCTCATGTGAACAGCAGCATGAAAAATGCTATAAAAGAGTCCAGCACCATGTCCCAATAACACCTTTAACTATTCCAAGTACAGCAAAACCTTTTGTTTCAAATGTCCAAAAGCAGTTTCATATTAAATAGTGTGATTGATTTTATATTGTTCATAGAAAATTACATGTATCCTTTCTGCTATATGATTGATCACATTCTGTTCTTGTTATTGGTGTATTCCCGTTCCTTTCCAGTAACTTTTAAGCACCCATTTCCTAAAGATAAGGGACATCATGCTGTTAAAAAAATCAACCAAACAAAAATCTGTGGGACACTCAGCCTCCTGTCAGTTATCAAACTTATGCAATCTTGTTTCCATAAAGAAAGGACAGCTCTACTTGCCTCTGCGCTGTGTGGCCTGACTATACTCAAAATTAAACTGCCTGCAATCTGTTGACTAAAATTTATGCCAGTGGGAAAACTGGAGTTCATAAAATACCTATTTCTTCCTAGGAAATCATCTTATTCAATGCCTAAATTTAAAAAAAAAAAAAAAAGAGCATTACAAACTATCTATCAGAAACTGAAGCTTTTTCCAGGTAACAAAAACCCTTTTTCAATCCTGTGCCCCTAAGAACTACAACTCCTGTTTCAGGGTCTGGCCCACAGCCACACTGACAGCAACACTGCCATGAGACTTGCAGAGTGGTGCCCTGGTCTGGTGCCCAGACTCCCTGACATATCAGGTAATCTCAGTAACTCTGTCCTGGGACAGCCTGGCAAAGTGGGTGACAGATGCTGTGCCAGAGGGAGAGGAAATGGCTGGAAACATTGTCTTTCATTTGCCATTTTTCTACTTTGCTGTCTTAGCAGCTTTGTCTTTCTTTTGCTTAAATGTCCCTCCAACCTATACCCTTGCAGCCAGCTCCATGCCCAGCAGAAGCAAACAGGGGTGGTGGCAGCACCTGCCTCGGGGGGTATTTTAATGAGCAACACAGTGGTCTCACAAGTGGCACCTCCAGCCTCCAAGAGCCTCAGCACAGGCAGGAGGAGCACCAACACTGAGACTTCTGGTTGGGAAATCCTCCCACATCCCAAAGGCGAAACAGCCTTAAAAAATTCAAGTTTACAAACCTAAGGCACTACCGGGCAGAACTGGGAAATATTAGGACCTGCTGTGATACAGCCTGGCAAGATGCTTAAAGAAACAGCGTTGTTTACCACAGTATTATTTCCCTTAATTAAAAGGGGTTTGAAAGGAACAACATTCAGGCCATTTGGAGGACTAATTTTATGAATACACTAAGGAAACAATTTCTTGTTCTCAGCAGTTAAAAGAGCTACACTGCTTTCAACATTCTAGGCAGGTTGGAAACTTGATGTGTTTGCCTTCATGCTTTTTATTTCGGAACACAGTCGGGGAGAAGGATCTTTTTAAGAAGCAAGTGAATTATCAGGATAAGGAAATTGAGACAGTTTTGAGCTTTCATTGATTCGGGGAAATAAACCCACAAGGTACTGTCTACTGCCCTGAAAGGTTCCAAAAATGTTTGCTTCTTTTCAAAAAACTCCAGGCTTGTGATTATATCTCCCCCACATCCTTGTCACCCTACTGCTCCCCAGCCCGCTGAGAATTAACTGTGACATCTGGGGAAGACGGAGAAAGAAATCACGACCTCCACTTAGAGATGCCGCATTCCCTCACCGTCTCCCGTCCGGGCTTCACCCATCAGGATCCGCCCGTGGTGCCTCTCCACGCCGCCACTGGGGAGCAGCAGAAGGCTGCAGGAAGGTCCTGCCTTGCTCTGCTCTCCCGGGCTCTGTGAGTTATCCATGAGTCCTGGAGGGAACGGAGAAGGAAATCAGGACATCCACCTGCAGCTGCCATAGCCCAGGCTCAGCCTAACAGCAGCCCTGTCGCACACCCCAACTTTCAGCCTCACAGCTTGTCACCAAACCCTGCTCAAAGCTTCCCTGCACCCTTGCACCTTGTCTCACCTTGGGAGGTGGGACAAGGTGATAGAGTTGCTGCGAGAAGGCCAAACCCGGGTTTAGCCCAGGGCAGGATGGTGGGGGCCAAGTCTCCTCGCCTGGGTAGCTCTGACCTGGCTCTGGGGTTCTGATCCTTCCACGCTGGGAGCAGGAAGGAAAAATCACTGCCAGCCTGCACCAACAAGGCAGAAGCATCTCCCCAAGACTGCAGGCATACAGGGCTCTCTCTGAGGTAGCTGTGCTAGGAGGACACAAGGGGCCTGCCACTGGGTGACACACACATTCATCTCTGTGTATACACACACACATATACAGACAGATGCCTGTGCAGATTCACACACACCTATATGGATGCTGAAGGACTGTTTCCCAGTCCCTTCATACCCTGCTTCACTGAGGTGTCTCCTGCCAGGCAGGTCAGTGCATCCTGGACATGATATTTACAGCAGTGTGAAGTGCTGCTGTTCCCCACTGCTGCAGGGCATGGCCAAGAGAGTGGGAAGGTGAGCAGCCCATCCCTGAGCAGTTGAGCATCCCCTGCACAGATGGGGGAGATTGCCTGCGAAGATTGAGCCTGCGGCCAGAAAAAGGGCAGAATTCACTACTGCCTCTAAGGACTGGGATTGAATTCATCATTATGGACACCTTGTCAGCTGTCATGAGTAGTGACTGACCCTTCACTGTCTCCTCTGGCCTCCTCTGTGTCCCACCATGCTTTCTGGCTCAGTGCCTCCACTCTTCAAAGCAGCCACACTGCCACACACACTTCTTGCTCACCCCTCCGGCCAGTCCTGCTTTCAGGCAAGATGCCACCTTGCACCAATGTGTTTCTAACTTTTGTGACCGGAATCTGGCAGTTTCTTCCTTTTTCCCAGGAAACTTGGAAACTCTTTACCACAGAAAAAAAACATCTGGCCACACCTTGCTCTTCTCCAAGGAAAGTAAAACTCTTCACAAAAGAAACCCCAGTAAACAAAAAACAAACAAAATCCCCCAAACAAACAAACAAACCAAAACCCCCACCACCAAAAAAACCAAACAAAAAACCCAAACCAAAAAAAACCCCAAAACAAAACAAACCAACAAAACAAAAAAAAAACCCCAACCCACCCCGCACAGCATTTTTCCTTTCTGTTTTGTTTTTCATCCTCTATTCAATAACTCTAAGTTCTTCCTTGTCCATACCCCATCTCTGGTTCTGCACACATCCCTTCAACACAAGAGTGAACAGCCCAGGTAAGGATGCTTTCTCACTGTATTCCCTGGCTGACCTCATTATCTAACAGAGTAAAAACTCAAATAATGAGAAAAGGTCCTCCTCTACCAGAAACAGCCAACCCAACATTGCTTTGTCGTCACAGATTCCAGTTAGCTTCACATCACTGTTTTTAGCTGCTTAGTAAGGCATACCAAGAAAAATAATTGTCTTTGTCATCTCTCTCTAGATGCATGTAACTTCACAAGAAAACATCTGATTCATCATTGCTTGGAAAACTAGCCTGGTTTTAACAAGCCCCCAGAACACTTCCTCCCCACCCACCTTTTACCAGATTTCTTTGGGTTTTTTTAGAAGGGAGTTTGGCTTTCTGATTTTTCCTCATTCTCTGCATACTGAAGGCTGCATCTGCACTTGGCTACTGACATAAGGCTCAGCTGGAGCAGGTAGCAGGTATATCACAGCTTCTCATCCAACCCACTCACACGTATTCCCTCCACAAACATCATGGTGCAGGTTGAGATCTAGGTGCACTTGGTCCCCACTCCTAGGAGCACAGTTGGTGTCCTGGACCAGGATGTCCCTCGTGTCTCATGATGTTGCCCTGGAGCCACTGATTCCTGTTCTCAGTGCTTGCATTAAAGCCTCACCTGCTTTGATTGCTCCAGGCCTGGGGTGACAGTGCAGCCCACTGTGATGTGAAGCACATGGTGAAGCCACTTGTGCAGGAAGCAACAGCAAACCTCATCTTCTGCCAATGCTTTTCAGGGTCACTTCTTTAATGACTGAGCAGTACTGAGAGCTGCAGGGAGACAAAGGGAGGCTATAAAACAGGCCAATCTGCCCTCCTCTCAGGCTATCACAGCTGATCTTACTTACTGCCAGTGAGCAGTAAAGCATTATAACCCTGGGACAGCCTGTGCTCCACATATTATCCCCTTTCTTGTTCCCTGAGGAGCTTTGAACAAAAATAAGAAAAAAAAAAAGCCACAATGAAGAAGAAATTACGCTTAAGGAAGAGAGAACCGGGAAAATGCGCGGTTCTCCATGCAACCTCATCCAGGTTTCAGTGATCAGCATTTCTTGAGCTAGACATGGTGTCTCCATCTAATAGCCCTCGATGGCTTTTTCTTCAAGGTATTCCTTTTTGAACTCTTACAAACCTCAATATCCCACAGTGGAGACTTCCTCCTCTCAGTTCTGTACTGTGGAAAGAAACCAGCTCCACTTGCTTCCTTCTAACAGGCCACCTGAGAGCTTAACAGGGTGAAAGACAGTTCCTCCTTGCCCGCTCACATCTGCCCTCTCAAGGCTGAATATACCTACCCTGTCCGTGGTGTAGAAACCATCCCAGACCTTTAAAAATCCTTGGTGCTCTTTGGCACTGGGGAGACCATTGTTGTGCAGAGCATCTGAGACATAGGCACACCCTGGCTGCAAATAAACTGCAGTAGTTCCATTTTGTTCCTGTCCTAGACATTCCAAAGGCCCATCTCTGACAGGATAGGGGTTAATCCATACATTGACATCCTGAGAGCTGCAGCTGGCAGCCAGGTGCCTGTGAAATAGGGCATCCCTGCTGCAGCTGGCATGTACTTGCACAGCGTCCTGTTGACATCCTGCTGGGACATGGTGTGGCCAGCCCTCACACTTCAGCCCGAAGAGGTGCTTCTCACCTTGCACCATCAGCTTGGGTCTGAGCCCAAGCCCAGTGCAAATCCCACATGTAGGATTTCATGTATAGGAGTACTCCTTGCATCCCTACCTCTACTACACAGTGAGTTGTCACATATTTCCCAGCTTATTTTTCTCCAAAAGCTCTTTGGGGCAACCAAGAATACATTGTGCTAAACAACCAAGTTACCTCAAGCTGGCAGACACAGAGAAGGATGGCAAGAGCAGGTTAGTGCTGGACATGAAAGCTCTCCCATTGCCTTGCAGGATACTGCTCTTCCGCATCAGCACTTGCACGTACTGGAGCACATGGCACAGTGCACTCCAGGGGAGAGAATGGCAAGTGCTGCAGACCCAAACTGCTTTAAAATAGATGCACGTGTGCTTTTGTTCTTCACAGCCCATTCATGTCTTCCTTTTTGATTGGCAGTGCTGGAAATGATATCAGCTGCATTGGGAAATGTGCCTTGCTGTCTTGCTTCTCATCCCACAGGAGCTTAGAAGACAAGGAAGAGTGTGGGGTTCCAGGAATGTCATGCTGACATCAGGCTGGCCACAGATCACCTTCAGTTTATTAGCCTGGGAGGCCCAACAGTAGTGATCGTGCTGGCTGGACTTGGTACAAATCTGGTCACTTCCCAAGCACAGTTTTGCTTGGGGACTTTTGTCACTTTCCCCCCTCCTGCTAGGCCTCGGGACTTTAGGATTAAGAGATGAAAAGCAGCAAGATGGGGTCAGCCCCTGGCAGCCTGGCATCACCACGCAGCCCCTGCTTCCAAAGCCAATCACCAGCAGCTGTTCCTCTTACCTAGCAGATGCCAGGAAGGTGGGCAGTTGGAACAAGAGGGGCAGCAGCTCAGGCAACTGCAGCTATTTGCTATTGTAGGCTCGACATTTTGTGATGGGCTTTGGTATGTGCTGCATTTAGTCTTTACTGTTGAGTGTCTGTTTGCCTTGAGCCTGGAACTAGCAGAGAAATCCCAATGTTCAAGCAAAGGGGAGGAGCACTCCATGAAAATTTGATGGGAGCGAGAGACATAAATAGACAGGGTTTGTATTCCTCCCTGGAAAAACACTGCCTAAATCCTTTGAACAAGATTGCAAAAGTCTCATGCAGGATGGGCATTTTGGCTTTATTTCATGATTCATGGCAGCTTTTGCTCTCTGCCAGATCAAACTGCACCGCACACAGCTTCACACTGACCGGGCTTTTAGCCCCATGAAAAACACTGCTGCTGCAGTACTGCCCAAAAACAGGCACCCAGGGAGCTGCGGCTGCATCCAGAGCATCTTGCTTAATCTCATGAATACCAGTCTCTACAAAAATAGAAACAATTGCCTTCTCACAGAGGAGCTTGCTGTATCAAGTTCCTAGTGCTCACGGCAACCAAGTTAAATTAGTGTTATCTTTGTGGCTGGTAGATTAAATTGTTTCTTTCCTGTAATGTTAAATAAATAAGGGACTTCTTTTGTGTTTTGGTGAGGTAGGAGGTTTGGATTATCTTCTTACCTTTATGACATACTGTGCCCACTTAATTTTTTGCATTGATGACATGGAAATTGTGCTTGAAGCCAAAAATGGAGTGTGTTTGCCATACTTAGCAAGTGTGTTGGCAGAGAGGTTAGTTCAGCTAATCAAGCAGCCCACATTATTTAAAACAATCCTAAAGTCTCCAGAGCTTAACGTCTGGGACAACTCTGCTGCTGTCATGTCAAACTCACTGGGATGAGACTGGAAAACAAGTGGAGGAGAGAGCCCTGTGGCCATTACTCTGACAGTGCCTCAGTTTTCTCATAAGAAGTATTCAAATGGGCTTTCTGCTTTGGAGGCTAATTCCCCATCCCAGGGCAGGGTTTTAATTTCCAAGATGCAGTCTTTCTTTCATTTAACTGCCAGAATTTTAATTTAGTCAACTTTAAATGAATAAATGCAAAAGATTTTGCCTACACTACTGCTCATTGTAACTTAACCTTGTCTCGGGTGGCTGTTGGTAAGATGCCCCACAAGCTCTCCCTGGAAAACCTGAGGGAAGATTTTTAAATCTCCTGTAATCTGGCCTGTCTGTTCCAGCGAGATGCCCAGAAGCTACCAAGGTCCTGATTTTTAAGGTGTGCCAGGCTTTTCTCAGAGACTGGCAGTCTCCCAGGAGGTGGTCAATGCATGGGGAAGTGCTGACATCCGCCCTCCAGGGCACAGCCACCTTTCTGGAAGTGGTCTGTCTCTGAATTTTTCTTTCAGAGCGATGTAGGAGTGTCAGCACTGAACATTTGGTTGTTCCTTGGAGGGACTGTGCCAGTAAATCCTGGGACATAAAGAATTGCACTCATTTTCTCCTTTCAGGGTGGCACCCTCTTTCATTCTGCCCAGCTTACTCTGGTTTAACCCCTTTTCCTACAAGCCTACTGGTCAGTCTCTCTGTGAGTCCCTTTCTCTAAACCTTTTAAACCCACAGGTCAACAGCCAGCCATAAGCCAGCATTAGACCCAAGCACAGTCTCCAAAATATCCTGGTTCCGGGAAGATCAAGCCCAGTAGAGGCAGCAGAGCTCCTGGCAGGACCTCACCTCACCTCTGCAGTACTATAAAACAAAGACATGGAGCATCAAGGCAATGGGTTGCTGGCTCTGCTTTCCAGGGGACCAACTTGCTTTTCTCTTGCCCTGAGCACCCTTGGGATGTGCTCTTGCCATTGCAAAGGAAGAGCTTTGCAGGGAACAGTAGGCTTGTGACCTTCAGCATGCCTCTCCTGCAGTGGGTGGATGCTGCCAGTCCCTTTGGAAAGCCCTGTGGCTGGCTGTAGTGATATATCTACAGCAAACTAGAGCTCTGGGCAGCCACAGATTGCAGCATCTAGCACAAATACATAGTCCAGCCACATTTTTTTTCTGGGAAACATTTTTTTCTGTGAGCCTTGGGACCATGACTATTGGGCTCTAGCTTCACAGGGATGTAGCTGTGCTGATCCAGCCAAATATGTTCCCTGTAGCCTTGTGGCTTTTTGGGAAGTACCAAGGGGCAGATGACACCACCACGAGCAAACAGCACTGCCTAAGCTGGTTGGGAGGCAGATGGAGATGGCACATGGGATGCTGTCATACAGGAGATGCTGGGTGTGATTGTCATTGCATCCCTCATGGTTGGGGTGAGAATCTGTCCTGAGCAGGCTGTGTGTTATGGAGATATCAGGGTAAAGAAGGGCAGCCCAAAATTTCAGCCTGTGTGAGCTGTCCACATATCTAATACATGCCTCACCACAGTCTACAGCTTCCTCGCAAGGGGAAGAGAAGGAGCTGGCACTGATCTCCTCTCTGTGGTGACCTGTGGACAGAACCTGAGGGAACAGCATGGAGTTGTGTCAGGGGAGGTTTAGGCTGGATATCAGGAAAAGGTTCTTCACTCAGACGGTGGTTGGGTGCTAGAACAGGCTCCTCAGTAAAGCGGTCACAGCACCAAGCCTGATGGAGTTCAGGAAGTGTTTGGACAATGCTCTCAGGCAGCTGGTGTGATTCTTGGGGCTGTCCTGTGCAGGGCAAGGAGATGGACTGGATAATCCTTGTCATTGCCTTCCAACTCAGTATATTCTATGACTATATGATTTTATGCCAGGATATAGATTGCCTTATTCATGAATAAAAAGCACATATTTAATCTTGCACCCACCATCAGGGCCCCCATCTCCAATTAAGGCAGTCCCAGGCCCTTTGGGGAGATGATAAAAGCAATAAAGAAGGCATAAAGTAATTGGGAAAAGCTCAAGGGCTGTGAAACCTCCCCCCTTATTAGCTGCACTTGCATACAACCTGCCAGGCTCTTTGGTTGTTCAGAGATAACCCTGGGGTTACACACCCAGGAGCTCAGTCTGTCTGAGCCTGCCAGCACCTCCCAGACTCAGTGAGAGCCCCAAATCCAGGCAGCCTCCAGGGCAGGGCAGAGCACAGCACAGCACAGCACAGCAGGACTTCCAGAGGCCATGGTAAATAAGTGTGGCTTATCAAAACAGCCCCAGCCTGGCAGCAAAAAGTAAAACAGCAGGAGTGAGACTTTGGTCTTGCAGGACTACCATGAAACCAGGTGCCAGATGTTTCCTCAAGTGCACCTGCCTATCTCTGGAGGAAGGGATGAAGTAAGATGCTCAATCTCAGTGCAGACACCCAGGGTTTGCTGTTATGTAGCTGCTGCTGAGCCATACCAGCCCGGCAGGGCACAAACATTTCATCCTGAGGGTACCTGAGCGACAGTCAAGCACCTGCCAAGGCCTGGCCGCATCCCAGCAGGGTGCCAGGGAAAAGTTTCTTCACAGAGGGGAGTCTGACCCCAGCCACCAGAGAGGGCCTGGTGGCTCCTCTCTCCAGCTGCAGCTGAAGGTCAGGCAGGGGTCTGTGCTCACTTTGTGCTCCAGGGCTACACAGGCACAGGTGCACAACTCACCACACTATTCAGCAGCCCTGCTCAGCATAAACCTGGTACTTGTTTCCATCTCAGGCCTAGATATAAACTTGGAAGCTGTAGAGGCTCTTCCCAATCACTCTGCCTGACTTCAAAACATTGGCAAATAACTTCCGTCATCAGTGCAGTACAGATTGGATTAAAACATTGTAATATATTATATTTCTGTGGGTGTTGGAATTAGTGGCATTTATTGAACGTTTAATGTACTGCCTAACAATTCAATACTTTAAAATCAAGTGAAATTTATCATTGAACATTATAGAATACAAGAGAATAGTAAATTCTGGAAAGAAATACCAGTCACATGGGGCCAGATCTGCTAAAGAGCTCACCATCCCCGTGTGATCAGCAGCAAGCACAGACTTCCTGCTCTCCATGCAATGAGGGAAGGGGATGCTCCAAACCAGGCAGGGAAAGGCCCCACTGGGTCCTGTACCACCTACCACAGGGGAGTTTCAAGACCTTTCTGCAGATCCCCTGTTTCACCGTCTCAGTCCTGCCATTGGGCAAAGCAGAGGGACTTCTCCCATCGGCTTAGCACCTGGCAGAGTTAAGGTGATTTAGTCTGAAATTCCTTGATGCTCCATTTCCGGCTTTTGGCCACACCCAGTTTCCTGCACTTCTGTGGAGGTAGCAAAGCTTTCTACTGCTTCATTCAGTCCTTGTTTCCCTTTGCTCTTGAACACCACTACATGGAGAAGAGAGAATGGGAGAAAAGCGGGCCAGGAGCAGAAAGAAGGCGAATGCTGGGATGCTGTTTACAGTTGGTTTCCCAAAAATTTGAGTTTGTGGATAGGATTGCTGGCAGAGAACTTCTGGCATGTTTTATTGCATCTCCACTGGATACAAAACAGGGACTTTACTCAATGGACTCTGCCAGTCTGTCAGCCTCTGCCGAGCTGGGGCTCCCATGTTCCTCTTGCATTTGCAAGAAGGGAACTATGGGTTTCTGCTTCCATCCTCCAGGCCTGCCTAGAGGGAAAGTCTGAGTTAGACTAAACTCTGCGGTGACAGAGACCCTGAGGAAACGGCTGCACAGAGGCACTTGCTTAAGGTACAGCTTCTTGTGCCTGAGGTGGATCAGCAGCGACCTCCCAGGAAGTCCAGACAGCCAGGGAAAAGGAAATCTTGCAGTCCCCAGAGGGGTGACAGGGAAGCCACAGTGCTGCTTGCTGGAGGCATCTTCTGGAAGGCATTTGCTCACCATGTTTGTTTGAAGCCTGGAGCTAAGACTGAACGAATCAGACATTAGCCCTGTGCACCCCAAAGAGCGCCCACAACCAGCACAGGGGACTTGGCAACAATGCCCATGGAGTACGACTTTGTTGGCTACAACTGCTCAACATGAGCACCTGCTTGCTTATTCCTCCAAGCCGAGTACAGGCTGAGACTGAAAGGCATTAGACAACTAAAAAAGATTAAAGAGAGCTTGAATATCCTTTTTCACAAGACAAAAGGAAGAGCAAGATAGGATGAGGTTTACTTATAGGTTAAATAGTAGTCTCCAATACTCACGTGGCACACAGTAGCTGGCTGCCACGTTGTTTGGTGCTGGGCTTATCTAGCATGCTGCTCCCAGATGCCAGCCTATGCCTGTCTCTTGCAGTCTCTAGCATGCACCAGAAAGGAGTTTGCTTTATCTTGTGCTGGGACCCATGGATCAAGATATCTCAGACAACCCAGTAAAAGAGCTCAGGAAAGCTCAGGGGCTTATTTTGGATGATGTTCGGTCACTGTCAGACCTGGTCACTGAAAGAGAAACTGGGTCACAGCCTCTGGTAAAAGCAAAACCCATCCAGCATGGGAAAGGCAAACCATGAGGGAGCCTCCAGGCACTGCTCCACTCTTTGGAGCTGAAACCTGACTTTGATCTGCCCCTGAATTTACACCTTGCTCTGATGGCAATGTCTGGACCGGCTTTGGGTCAGACGCTTCAGCCCAAACTCCAGATTGCCTATGGAGGATGATTATAAACACCACTGCAGAGTCCTGTGAGAGACGGAAACTTAGGAAAACCATCTTTTCCCCTCTCCCTATGATGTTCCCCAAACTAGGCCAACAGAATAGCAACTCGTGATGAGAATGCTATGGCTGTCTGTATCTCCAAAACCTCACCCAAGGAGGCGAAGACTGAAGCTGGGGAACTTGGAAGGGCAGCAGGGAGAGCTGTGCCTCATCACAGTCCTGGGACATCCCAGAGGGAGGCCAGGGAGGGCTGTGCACCTTCTGGGGCCCTACCATGGTGGCCAAGCCTGGGGACCTCTTAGATGACACTGACAGCAAGGTTTTTGTATTTGACACATGGGGCACATGCCACACAATTCGAAGGGCTATCTGTTGTGCATGGCTTGGCAGTCAGGGCCACTCTTGATCACTCAAAGTTCCATGGAGGCCTGCTCAAGCTCTAGGAACTACTGGGGAAAATGACCCCCCTCCTCCTGCAGCTCTGTGTAGGGCAGGCCAAGGGCGGTCTCCTCAGTGCCTTTGAGACACAGCACATGTCACTCGCCCCATGTGAGTCTCCTCGGGAGTGAAATGTGACACTGAGTGTGTGGGGCAGGTGTCATCTCCTTGCATACCAAGCCCCACTGCCCCAGCCCATGTATCCATATGAGGCATTCCCCAGCTGCCCTTATCCCTATTTCAGGACCACTTGCATTCCTGGCTCTTATCAGACTTTTTATGGACACGTGAGCCCTTGAGCTAAAATGCCACTAGCCCACATCTGGGCCCTTCCCTGTCCAGGCACTGAGTCAGCTGCACAGAAGTTGGGGTGCCAGTGTTGACAAAAGGACAGCTTTTGGATGATAAATTGTTTTCTTGCTCAGAGGATCACAGAAATCACAGACTCTTAGGCTGTTACTTCTCATGGCCCAGTGCATTATCAAGAAGAGACTCATTTCACCTGCCACAGGGCAGGCATCTTCAAGTTTTATGCCAGTGATGCTCACCACTGCCCTTGCTACTGGTCCCAGCTCTCCCAGTACAGGGTGGTTGGAGTGACCAGTGCTTCCTGGGTTCTCCAAATGAAGCATGTAGGTGGGGGAGTATCAGGATGGCTGCCACTACTTGTCTCCACAGGTGATTTCAAGCTATTTGAAAACACCAAGGGTTCACTGAAAGACTGCCAGTTCAGCGTATGGCCAAACTTACCACAGAATGGTGCTGTTAAATTTACTGGCTCCGTGGCAGCCTTGGTGCTTTTAACACCAAATGGTCTTGTTTGTGATTGTCTGACCACCAAAATCAGAGAATATGGCTTTCACCTGCTGAGTGTAACATCTAGATTATATTAAAAGACATGTAGATGTGGTGCTTGGGGACATGATGTAGTGGTGAACTTGGTACTGCTGGCTTAAGGGCTGGACTTGATGATCTCAAAGATCTTTTCCAACCTCAGCAATTCTGTGATTCTACACAGAAGCCCTCCGGTAGGGAGGAGGAGTTTCTGATTACTTTCCCAGGCAGGTTGATTTGCAGATGAAGGATTTCCTGGAAAGGTGGGAGTGTCTTTGCAGGCAACAGTGGCATTTTTGATTCTGTGAATATATCTGGTCCCTTTTTGAACTCACATAATTTTTTAGTCTCCACAAGGTCCTGTGACAGGGAGTGGCACATTTTACATACACCTCCTTTACAAGTGGAAAAAATAAGAGTGGTCTCTTGCTAGCAGCTGATAGGTTGACAGGATCCCTGATATGATCTTCATTCACATAGAAAGTCTTAGACCAGAGCGAGTAGTGAAACAAACCAGCCAAACTTACTTAAGACAGCAGTGCAGATGGCAGCCAAGCATGTTGTGGGGAAAAGCGGTACCCAGCAGGAGCCCATCTGGTCTGCAGCGGGAGCTAAGGCAGGCAGGAATCTTTAGAGGTGCAAGAGTCACATTGTGCACTGCGGGCAAAGGTCTGTGAGCCACTTCACTTGTGCACAGCCTGCAGAGAGGCTTAATTGCTTTATGCAGAATAAGATGTCTCTGTATTAATAAGGGATGCATGGCTTTATCTTAGACTAGGATATCTTGCTGGATTCCATGCCACACTGATAACTGAGTTCTCCATGTCTTGTCTGCCTCTCATCATTCTGTATTTGCTCACTGTAGCACATACTCTTAATTTTAAGCACTGTGGGTTTTTGCCTGCTCCTGTGAGAGCGCTGGTCCACTGAGGTGGGTCTGTGAACTCCCACAGACCGCATCAGGAGGCTCCGTAGCCATCAATGCTTTCAGGGGGCAACAGTTTCAAATGGGGAAATATAATCATACAATCATGGATGGATATGTGTGGAATGGTGCTCTGGAGGTGTCTGTCCCATCCTCACTCCTTGTGTGAGGGACACTCACAGTCAGCTCAGGATGTTTGGGCCAAAGCAAGACTTCATTGGTCCCCAAGGATGGAGGTGCCACCACCTCTCTGGGCCATGCACTGCCATCTCATTGTTCTGGAGCAGTGGTTTCCACCTGTCTCATCAGAGGTCCCAGTGTTGCAGAAGTGCCTGTTGGCTCTTGTCCTGTCACTGGGCACCTCTGAGAAGGTTTGGCTCTGCATTCACTGTCTACCTCTCACACAGTGGAAGAGGCACCTGGGGCTCTATTGGTTATTTCTCCTCTGGGTTGAGGAAGCCCATCTCCCTTGGTCTCTCCTTACATGCCACATGCTCCAGTCTGGTGGCAGCCACTGGGCTGAAGCCTGTCACCATTTGTCTCACACTGGGGACACAGACTGGGCACAGTGCTTCACGAACAGCCTTGGCAGTGCCTGGCAGCAGGGAACACAGCCCTGACAATGATTTAAGAGACTCAAACTTCAAAATGACACAGAGAAAGCAATTAAACCTGGAGTGCTGTGCATTACAGGCACAATGTCTGATCATGAGACAATAACATGCTCATAAGGGAGAGTGAGCTGCAAAACAAAGGAAGTCCGCTCAATAAACAGGATGTGTGCTCATGCAGATAAGAAATGCTGGGGGCCAGCAGCACTGTGGTAGGCAGCGGTCAAATCCATGACAGACTATGCATTGCAGCATCCATACCAGATGGGGACATTGCCTGCTTTGCAATGTGGGTGTCAAGCATCCTCCCCTCCCCAAGGCAGCTGCTTCCAACCCTTTATCAAGAGATTTATTGTAATTATATTATTCAGTTTTAGAAATTACACATTGGTTTGCACTTAAGTCTTAATTTGAAATTTATGCTTTACTATTTTTGATTATGAATTGTATGTTGTAATTAAGTACAAGCATTTTTATTGCCATATAATAGATAGACATGTATTTTCATATTTGCAGGTGTCAAATGAAACATATTCCCACCCCTCCATTACCCAGACTACAAGGCAGTAATAAACCAGGAGTACTGATGAACTTGGCCCCCAGTTGATGTGAGGGCTGAGGTTGTGAGCAGCCAATCATTCACACACTGAGCCAGTTCCACAATCAAAGCCCTAGGGTTAACCAGGGGCCACTGACTGCTATTTATAGCTGCTCTAACTCATGTTTAAGCAGAGGCTTTAAAAATCTTGGAGGCAGGTTGGGTGCCAGGGTAGTTCCGTCCCGCACGTGGTTCCCTGGACAGGAATGGTGCAAAGCCCCAGCTGTGCTGTTGCACAGTCTGGATCAGCCTTGGCTGCCAGAGAAGCCACAAGCAGCTTGGGTTAAGCTGTTAATCAAACAGTACTTGGTTATTTAATTTGATTGAGCTAATTCTGCCTACCTCTTGAAGGACCTAAGCAAACTCCTTACATGAGCAAACCCCACCACAGGCACAACTCTAGAAGCTGTGGGACCAAGGGCTTTAAAGGTTGTCCCAGAGCTGTCAAACCACTCACAACCATCTCACATCAGCCACAACCTGAGCTGCATTAGGCATTGTAAAGACTCCCAAGGAGGATCCACCCAGCAGAGGGAGGGGAACCAACCAGACCTGGAGGGAGGCAAAGCCAGAAGACTGGACTTGAGTAATTTCAAGACCAAGCAATCACAGAGAGCTGAGAAAGTTGGCAGGGTTTGAGGTGGGTCATTGCTCTGGGGGGCTGCCAGCTTAGATATACAGCCCATCTCCAGGATGTGACAGCAACTTCCTGTCTCTGGGACATGCTCTTGAGGAGATCCAAAGTGCTCTGAGAGTCTCAGCTTATAAGGTTACAGCAACCAGCCTCAGAAAATAATGTTCGGTTTTTTCTGGGTTGTTGCCTCACTGGGAGCCTGAAGACTTTGTATTCTGAAGTACCCCTTAGATGAATGGAAATAATTAGTGCAGAGTATTTGGTACTACTGTCTGCAGTTTTTCAGCACTGCACTGTGAGTTTTGATGGAGTGGTACTGCGCAAAATTGGACTAATGCAGTGGGGGTCAAAGTATTTTTGAAAAATTAGGAAAGATGACCTATTGTGGCATTTGACTTTCAGAAAAACACCTGAGTTATCACTGCAGTCCTGGAGGTGAAAAAAGACCAAACCCCAAGGTGTTTAGCTGCTATGCACTATTTCACCTCTTCTAGATTTGTCTCTCCTTTATTAGCAGTAGATGAGTCAGCAAATTCAATTCCCAGCCTAATTGTGGTAACTTTCAAAACCACAATATTTATTTCAACTTTTTGATTTTCCTGCAGCCCCCGGCTATTGCTGTTTTTTACAGTTTTGCTGGTGCCACTCGATTCAAATCACTATAAGCTGGTCTCCTATTTACAAAGCCAAAGACTTTCTCTTTCACCACCAGCTGTGTCTGCACCATCTTGACTTGCCTTCCAGCACTTTAACTTCTGCTCAGGAATCAGTAGCATTCAGGAAAACTTGTGGGACATCAAGCAGTTTGTCTTACTTTTGGGAGGAGGTTGCATTTTCTTTACTCTGGTTTTCAGCCACAGCAGGGTCCCAGTAGCTGCTGATGAAGGGAAGCTGGGCAGATCAGTAATATGAGATGAGCAAAGACTAGAGGAGGAGGAGAGCTGAAAGAGACAGACAAAAATGCTCATAGGCTCTGTGAGCTCGGGACATGAGCTATTCCCAGCTGTCAGCACTGGAACACTGCTTACTGTACCATTTGATGGCCTGACTCCCTCCTCCCCAGCAAGAGACAGAGGCAGCCTTCCTATGAATAGCTAGCCTGCTTTCCAGATCCCGTTAGAGTTATTCCTGCTCTGGGTGTGCCTCTTGTCTGCAGACACATTTCCTAAATTCTGCTTCATCCAATCCAAGTTTAGAAGTCCTTGCTGT
The DNA here is from genome assembly GCA_013398055.1 of Ifrita kowaldi. Classification (NCBI taxonomy): domain Eukaryota; kingdom Metazoa; phylum Chordata; class Aves; order Passeriformes; family Cinclosomatidae; genus Ifrita; species Ifrita kowaldi. Next base: position 33,683 of record VZRS01000728.1, read on the forward strand.
GGTGCAAAGACACTGTGCATAATCCTGTGAGGTGGAGATGAGATTAGCTGGATCTTGTAAGATCAGGTAGGGAGAAAGCTGTCTCTGCAGGATCCTAAGCGCTCAGGAGATGAGGCAATGCCAAGCTACCTGCAGACATTAGAGGCATTTGTATGCTCCAAAGCTGGGATCTCAAGTGACCTACTTAGTAGCATTTATTGTGCAACTTCAGAAGTACATGATCCCCAGAGAGGGGTAAGTTTTGGTAGCAGTTTCTGCAAGAAGGAAACTTCAAGATTCTAGTTAATTGGGTAAAAATCCTTGAATATAACTTCGACCCACCTGGGATTAAATTAAAACTTCCAAATAAAAAGGCCAGGTTACCCTTGAAAAACATTTTCAAAAAATGCAAATTGGCTTCAGCTGGCCTCCTTCCTCAGCACCCTGAGCTTTTGCTGGAGTGGCTTCAGCTGACCTCCTTCCTCAGCACCCTGAGCTTTTGCCTTTACCACCGACATTGCCTTTGGTACTTGCTCGGGATACTGTTTAAAAGTCAGGCATCTTGTTCCTGCTGATTTTCAGATTCTCTCTATAGTGAATGCACAAAGATAGGCAGGTCCAGAAAGCAACAGATCTCATCTTTCATTGACACTAATCTTCAGATGAGACAAAATGCTTCATGGAGGGATGGACCATTCTCTGCTGTAGCAGAGAGCCTGAATACTCAGAGAGGGTATGAACCCCTGAAAGGAGCTGAGGATCATATTTATCATTAAGAACTACATGCACTCCTCAGTCTGGCTTTTTCTCTCCCAGCCTTCATTAGCATACAAGTGGCTTTCGGGCAAGGCACAATCTCTTGAGCAAAGATAAGCCCTTGGAGTCCCCAGCCTGGATACACACAAGTTCCCAAGACATCTGCCCCACCAAATGAGGTTTGCAGGCTTTGTAGGGCACCAAAGTTAAAATATACATTGCTTCACTATGACTTATGCATCTAGGGCAGGTTCAAGTTCAGCCAGTTGGATACCTGTATGGTATAAAAAAGGCAAGCTGTCAATGCAGCCGGGCTGATTCAGCCTGCCTGAGAGGAGCTGAGCATCCCTCTGGATTTGCAATCACACCAGTGCATCCACTGAAACAGCCCAAATTCCTTTTCATACTCTTGCTGCTCCAGCCCAGCCCTTGCTGTCTCTCTCCTGCAGGAGCACATGGGGAATTTGGAGGATTTGAGGTTTTAGTCCAAACTGTGTCTTTATGCTCCTTCGTTCCTTCCTGTTTACAGACTGTTTTTTACACATAGTATCTGCACAGCCAGGTACTCCTGGGTTCAAACAAACAGCAGAATGGATGGAAAACCACCGTGTTTCTCTGCAACAGCTGAAGTACAACAAAGAAGTTTCTGGGAGGTCAAGCCAGACATTCCCACAGCGCATGTTCAGTAGAGGAAGGGATGCTCTCAAGAAAAAAGAAGTAAGGATGGGTACGCAGTTGTTGCACTGCTTTATGCAATCTTGGGACAGACAACCAACCTCCTTTCTACTGCTATGATTTTTCCAGAACCTCACTGATGGGAATGAATTCTGTAGACTGCAGGAAGGCAAGGTCCTTGAGCAGCTCTCTGAAAAGACCATTATATATGTTGAAAAAGCAGGAGGTACCGTTCTCTTCCTGCAGGGACTCACCCCCTCTTAGGTCCTAGTCTCTGGAGAAGAGATTTTTCCAGTTTGGTACCCAGCCTCACCTTAGCATTGATACAACATTTTCAACAAGCATGTTGTACGCCAGGCCAAGGACTTCTCTCTTTGTTGGTCCTGTCTGTCTGTCATTTGGTTTCTCTACTGTCATTTGTCTCCTTGTGCTGACCTTTGAGCTCTTCCTTTGCTGAAAGCCCATTCTCCTTTTTCTCTCTAAGTAGCAGCTTTCCTTAAAGCATTTGTTGTAGCTAATTTACCTTCATTCATTCCCCCATAATTTCCCTTCTTTTTTGCAAGGATTTTCAAGGTCTCTCTTGTTGGGCATTTTTGATATTAAGAAGCATAGTTTTGTAATAGCCAGTCTTTCTCTGCAGCACACAGTACCAGGCCAGGCTTTGTATCTGGCCCCACACCATCTTCGCTGTGCACGTTGGGCTGGAAGGGAAGGTGCCTGGTCTTCAGTGGGCAGAGTACACATTCCTTGGGGTGTTTGACCGTGGGTGCACACAAGATCCAAAGGGAGCCGTGCCAAGATAAATACCCCACCTCGGGCCTGCAGCCAGTATGTTGAAGCAACTCCTCATTTCTGGACAGGAGAAGCAGAGGGGCCTCTGCCCTGGAGCATAGCTCCCCAAAGCACAGTCAAGAGCCTTAGCCAAGAGTGGGATTTCCTTTGATACTGGGGCACATTGAATGCTCTTTGCTTAATTGCCTGCGACAGACACAGGAGTTTAAGACTTATGAAAAAAAAGGGAAATCCCATCACCCAGCAGGTCTTCTCAAGTCTTTCCTTTGGCAAAGCTGTGTTTGCTATGACACTAGAGAAGCCAGACTGGGGCCTGGGAGCACAAGGAGCTCCCAAGCAACATGTCAGGCTTCAGCACACAGTTACAGATGATAGTGAGAGGTACCAAGCTGACTACAGTTATCAAGTTGATGGTGAGGGAATCCATGTTTCCTACAGCTTTCTGTCACGTTGGTCATAGCTGGCCAAGGGGCTGTCAGTGCTGGCTGGCCAGCAAGCACAGACATTGACCAGTGGCCACCGGCCAGCTGGCCTCTGCAGCCAAGCCCTGCTCTGCTTTTGCTCAGCAAGGATGCTCACTGGGTCTCTCCCCATCAGCTGCTGAGTCTCATGAAACCTAAAAGGGGTGGGAAGAGGCTGCTGATTTGGGAGAGGTCATGAGGTACGGGATGGGGTGCCCCATGGCAGCAGCCCCTGCACAGCTCCCTGTTACATCAGCCTCTCCACTGGTTTACAGCCCTCGCCCTTGAGCCTTGGCCCTGCAGCCTGATGTGGTGTGGACACATTGCACAATACCCTTGGCCCCTCTCCCCTTTCCTGCTGGGGCTGCCCACTGGCCAGCTGCTGGGAAGCTGAGCTGTCACAGCAGCCTGCAGGTTCCCAATAGGGAGGAGAAGATGCTCCATCCACCCATGTCTCCAGCAGGGCACTGAAGAGATGGCAGGACCAGGAAGGGTCCCCGAGGACCTACTCAAGCCTGCTGGTAGAGGTGGCTCTTGAGGGAGCATGGCAGGGGAAGAAGGGCCCCTCAGGAGGGGCAGAGAAGCTCAGCCTCCCTTCCTGCAGCAAATCAGCAGGGCTACATCCAAGAGGTGCAGGAGCCACCATGTCCTATATCAGGATGTGCTGGGGTAAATACTCATTGAATGAGGAAGGAAACCCAGGTGAGACACGATGGGAGAGTGGGACCCTCCTTCCAGAGCTGTCTGTTATGGATGGGACTAGTTCTACAACACTCCCCCAGAGAGAAGCAACGTGCAGCCTCTTCCTCATGCCAGGGAACAAGCTCTTCTCATCCCTCAGGAAGACAGGAGGGGTGGAAAGCTGTGGGGAAATCACAAAGACCACTGCACAAGAGCCAGTTATTTAGCCGGAGCTAAATATAGCCACTATCTCAGCTTCCCAGAGATAACAGACTGTGTCCACAGTCCGCCACGACGCCCTGCCCAGACTTCCACCTACCTTTGCTTCAGGGGCAAACACCGAGCCACAGTTGTGAAACACCCTGCCCCACTCATGGCAAACAGGGGCAGAAATGTACCCTGAGCCACCTCGTGTGCATTCCATGCCTGGCGCTGGGGGCTGGCTGGGCACAGCCTGCACAGCACAGAGACGAACCAGCATCTCCCTTGGCACCTCCGTGGTGCCGAGCTGCCAGCAAGGCGCAGGAGAAACTTGTGGTGGACCAGAGTGACAAGTGTGAGTCAGGTCAGGGCTTCCACCAGCTTTGGGGCTCATCCCGTTAAGTCCACCACTTCCACCCAAACTTCTCTGGACCAGTGACGCTGAGCCAGGGTGCAGTGGCTCTGCCTGGAGAAGAGGGGACAGCACTGGAGGAGGTCCATGGACCATGACCACCTTATCCCATGTCTGTCTGTTGCTCCTGGGGAAATCTGAACATGGGTCCCCTCATTTCTGCTGTAAACCCTGTCATTAAGTAACACATGCTAAAATCCCAACATACCCTCAGCACATGAAATATTACTGTAAGTCTGCAACACTCCTGCAATGGGTACATCTTTCAGCTCTCTCTCCCCAACTTTAAATATTACCATTGCTTTTACCAAAAAAGAGTTTATAAAACAAAAAAACTGTGGGTTTTTTTCCCCCAATAAAATACTTTTGCCTTGCAGAGTAATAAGTTTATTAAATGTCAGCTTCCAGCAGGAAGTCTCCAGCTTTAACAATAGCTGTCTGTGTTTCCACAAGTTAATGGAAAACAAATGTTGACACTTCAATCCTGCTTTTCTGCTCCATAAGGAAGGTGAGAGAGAGCAGCATTGCTTGCAGCTGTGCAGTTAGAGGCTAGATGTGGCACAAAAAGTGTTCCCACTACTACCAAGGGGAGAAAGTAAATGCACCTTCCTACCTTCCAGCAGGCTTTACAGCCTCTGCTGCTTGCCCACGGAGGTGGCATTTGTCCACGGAGCCGCTCCCCTGACAGGGAGGCCAGCCCCATGCACATTTTCCACATTATTGAGGACATTGGGCTCTGTGCTGACATGGACACAGGAGCAGCCCAAAGGAGCAGAAATGGGAACTGGAGGCAGGAGAACAGCTGGGAAGATCCCTTGGCCCAGCTGGCCCTACAAAGCAGTGGGGATCTATGACAGAGCATCAACTCACCTGGCAGATGTTTTCAGGATGTTGGAAACACCTTTTCAGTTCTGCACATGTGCCAGATACGGATTCCCATGGAGCTGATCTCTTTGCCAGACAGGCCCTGTTGGTGTTTCTTCCCCATGGAGGGAAGCCACCTCTACAAAAAAAGCATTTTTTTTCCTCTGCACATCATAAATTTTGTCTGGAAAGCAGATTTTTGAGTATCTTCTGGAGATTTCCACCCAGGGCTAGCACAGGCCTGGGGCTGTGGCTACAAGATAGGAGTGTGAGAGTTACCCTCCTCCCCACTCAGCCCTGAGCACCCAAACACCCTGGGCCAGCTCAGACAGGAAGACTGGTACCCCAAAAAGGCTTTCCTGTCTCAAGAGCAGATTCCCATGGGTTTAGCTGCTTACTTGTGGCACCTGGAAAGCCTCCTCTGCCCTTCTCATTTCTGGCCCCTCAATTCAAGAAGGACACTGAAGTGCTGGAGCAGGTCCAGAGAAGGGCAACAAGGCAGGTGACGGGTCTGGAACACAAGTTCTTTGAGGAGCGGCTGAGGGAGCTGGGGGTGTTTAGTTCGGAGAAAAGAAGGCTCGGGGGAGACCTTAATCACTGTCTACAAGCACCTGAAAGGAGCCTCTTCTCCCAGGCAGTCAGTGACAGGACAAGAGGACATAGTCTCAAGCTGCGTCACGAGAGGTTTAGGTTGGACATTAGAAGGAACTTCTTCACAGAAAGGGTGGTTACACATTGGAGTGGGCTGCCCAGGGAGTTGGTGGAGTCACACTCCCTGAGGTGTTTAAGGGAAGACTGGACGTGGCACGTAGAGCTCTGGTTTAGTTGACATGGTGGTGTTCGGTCATAGGTTGGACTCAATGATCTCAGAGGTCTTTTCCAACCAAATTGATTCTGTGANGAGGCCGGCCCGGGAGCCCGCACGGCGCGAGGCGGTGCTGCCGGACCGGCCCTATGCACTGCACCAGGTACGGGCGCGTCGCCCCCGCCCGCCGCGACCCCCGGTGCTGATGCTGCTCCTCCTCTTTGCCTTCCCCGCCTGCCTCCTGCTCGGGGTCGCAGCTCTCTCGCGGGAGCGGTTCTGGCGCTCCCCGCCGCGGTGCCTTTCCTGGGGGAAAACGGGATCCTGCGGCTTGTCTCCTGCAGCTCCCCGGCTGAGCTGGGAGCGGTAGCCCCGGGGCGGTGGGGCTGGCCCTCCGCGGGGCTCTCTTCTGCTGCCTCTGCCGGGTCTGGGCGGCGCGGCTTGGCTGGTGTTGCGGAGGGGGCGGGCTGTAGCGAGTTAACACCGCCCGGGCAGATGCCTGCGGGAAGCGGGCTGTGCCCGCGGGGCGGCCCGGCCTTCTCTGGGTCGGGGAGGAGGAGGGGGTGCGGAGCGTCCGAGCGCTGCTTCAGCCGGCTGCGTGTCACGGCTACGAACTTTGGCTCGGCAAGCGCTGCACGCCCAGCCCTGTGCAAGGGGTCACCTGTCCCCAGGTAGCGTGGGAAGCAGAGCGGAAGCAACCGAAGGGGTTCGATAATGGAGGTGTAAGTAATTCCTTGGCTCTGGCTTAATTCTCCTTCGTAGAATGACAGGAGGGAGGAGTGAGTGGCTACATCCTTTTCAGGAGAGGGTAAAGCTATGGGAAGAAGTCTGGAGGCAGAGTCGAGTTTGTTCCCCTTTTGAGGGGCAAGGGAAAGGAATTGGCCCCTGTACCTGCATAGGGCTTCCTGCCTTGCACTTTTTGCTTTCTGGACCTTTCTTTCCTGCATGAGCTCTCAAAACTATATCCCTGCTCCCACCTTCAAAGCATCTGAAGTTCGAGACAACCCTCATCCGCCCTGAAAGGGGAAACCTGCCTCTGGCTGAGAGCTGAGCATCAGCCGACTCTCAAGTGCACAGAAAGTTCTCTGGGATATCAAATGAGCTGGAAAGGCAGTTCATAAAAGCACAGAGCTCATGCTCATAGTTGGTTATGAAAAGCTCTTGCTATAGCTTTTAGCTTGGAAAAAAGCTCCGAAGTAGTGCAGTTGGGTTGGGTATTTGGGTTGGCCTCTTCATTCTAAAACTCTGAATAACTAAGGCTTACTATGAAACCTGACTTCTCAGAAGTTACAGGAATTCAGCTGAATAAATTTCCCTGGGAAAAGATGCAATGCAGATGAAACTGACCCAAGTAAGAGTAGACCCATTGGAGGCTGCATTAATTTAAAGGAGGAAATGACCTATATAAAGTGTGTATGAATAAAAACTTGGCAAAACCAGGTAGGGATGAGCAGAACAGTGTTAGCAGACAGGTGGATCTAGTGCGTCTGTCTTGTGCAGCTGCCCTTGAGCTGAAAGGAGGCACTGCAGAAGGAGTTGGCTGGTGGGTGTGTTGGGATGCAAGCCTTGGCACGTGTGCTCTGAATAGACAGATACCCTTGCTGAGTGGATGCTGTGAAAGCCTGCTCAGAGCTGCTGTGTTGGTGTTACAGGGTGGGGAGTTAAAGCGCTGAATTGGAGAGTGTGGCTCTTGCTTTTTCTTGGCACGGGAGCAGCAATCAAGTACTAGAGCTGGCTGTGCATGGCTTTGGCAGCCAGAACTCTGCTGCATCACAAGGCCAGTGGTCACTGCTGCTGGCTCATCCTGCCCTGTGGTGGGAGCAGCTTTGGAGCCTGGCCTGCAGCCAAGCAGGATTCTTATTAAGGGTATACTCTGTGTTTAAAGTCACGTGCAGTTGATTTGAGGGGGATGTGTGTGATAAATCCATTCAGTGGTTTATCCAGAGCCCAGGCCAAAGAGAGTCTGCCAAAAGCATCCATCTGAATGTCAGTGTAAGGGCAGGAGTGATAGGTGCAGTGTTCTGGGAGCTACATCTGGCAAAGTGCCCTACAGTGGATGTGTAGAGAGAGAGAGAGATGGTGCTGCATCCCTGGAGGAACAGTTCGGGTGCTGGAGGAGAGGCTGTAGTGGAGGGGCACATGGCCTGTGCCTTCTGGGAGAAGGACTTGCTTCCAAAGCCTCAGTGAACCTCGGCTAGGGGAGTTGTGTTTGCCAGAGACCTGTGGCTGTATGGATGTTTTCCAGGGGCTTAGCACAAACACTGTGGAGGCTTGAGGTGCAGACTCTGTGCTGGAGATAAAATTGGCTGATGTGCCTTCTGAGCTGATACTTGTTTTAAAGTGGAGTAGAGGGAAGAAAGCTCCAGAGCAGTGCTGGCTAAGCCTGTGCCCTGCTGTGTCAGACTGTTGCTATCCTTACAATACTACTTGCAGGCACTTTGGATGGAGCAGTTCTGGGGGACAGTGATGAGCAAAGTGTGTAGCTCAACTGAATGAATGCTTTTTGGCTGACATTTGGGGTTTTATGAGAGGTGAAGTCAGTTGTGTACAGCAACTTGTGACAAACTGAGTTCCTACTCCTACAAAAGCTTGTGAAGCCCTGGGGAGAGTCTGTCCTGGAGGGAGGAAAGTGCAGCAGGAATACTGCTTTACATAGCATTGAAATTTGATAATCTGTGGATTTTGTGAGCATGGGCAGGACTGAGCCATGGGCTTTGCTTTGGATTGGAAATGCTCTGGTCCTGCCACTTCTGCTGCAGTGTGTTTCTCACACTGTCTGTAAATCACACCATGCAAGTACCTGCCTTTAATTAAGAAGCAAGGTTATTTGGGATGGCTGGGGGGAAGTAGTATATCAATTTTCTGACAAAATTCATATTAAAATGGTTTTCTAGCACCAACTGACCCTTCTTCTCATCTTCCAGAGTATTAGACTATTTCCCTCACAAGCAAGCAATGGCTGTGGACATAGCAATGCAGCTGTACCTGTGCTCTCCACCCTTGCGAAGAGAGAAGTGTGCCTGCAAAATTGCTCCAAAGCCAAGCAAGCCACTGCGGCCCTGCATCCAGCTGAGCAACAAGACTGCACTGAACGGACCAGGAGAGGCAGCAAGCTCCTTCACACACAACAAAGTAAAGAAGAGGGTGTCATTTGCAGATAGCAGAGGCTTCGCTCTGACAATGGTAAAGGTGTTCTCAGAGTTTGAAGATCCACTTGATATTCCTTTCAACATCACAGAGCTGATCGACAACATTGTGGGTCTGACAACAGTGGAGAAGGACAGCTTTGTCCTGGATTTTGTTCAGCCCTCTGTAGACTACCTGGACTTCAGAAACCGCCTCCAGACTGACTGTGTCTGTCTGGAAAACTGTGTGCTAAAGGAGAAATCTATTGTGGGAATGGTGAAGGTTAAGAACCTTGCTTTTGAAAAGACTGTGAAGATCCGGATGACGTTTGACACCTGGAAAAGCTTTGTAGATCACCCGTGCCAGTATGTCAAGGATATGTATGGAGGGTCAGATCAGGACACATTTTCCTTTGACATCAGCTTGCCCGAGGGAATCCAATCACACGAAAGAGTCGAGTTTGCCATTTCCTTTGAGTGCAATGGGAAGGTGTACTGGGACAACAACAGGGGCACAAATTACAGGATCATACGGTCAGAACTGAAGTCTGCCCAGGAAGCTGTCCGTCCCCCACAGGCTCCTGACTTTGGCAGTGCATTTGACCGGTTTGGGAGCCCCCGGTGCTCCTATGGCCTCTTTCCTGAGTGGCCCAGTTATTCAGGCTACGAGAAGCTCGGGCCCTACTATTGACCCAAGGACAAAACCCAGGTTGACTAACTGTTGCTGGTGTGTCTGCAGGCCTTGGGGCTGGTCTGAACACAGGTGTATGAATAGGTGGAAGAAGTATGGCTCTGTGTAGCTTAGCATAAGCCTCCCAGCAAAACCAGATGTGCAGTGCTCTGCTGGCAGGGGGCTTATAGTCAGAGAAGCAATTCTGGCTCTCCAGATGATCAGGGGACCAGGGACTGCTCATGTCTCTTCAGCACTTCTTCTTCCTCTTCAGTAAAGTTGCCAGTGTCCAGGGAAACACTACAGTGCTTATATTGCCTGTCCAAGCTATGTAGTGGCTGCTTTGTATTGCCTGCCTAGTGTTAAAAGGCTCTTTCAAAATATGTCCTAGTATTATATTGTTAGTGGGCTGTACTACAGCTGCAGGGTTCTCCTTGCAAAGCCAGCCTGTGCCTGTTGGGAAATAGTGTGGTTGGATTGCCGGGAATGGAGTCCTCTCTTTGCACATATCCTTGTAGTGAGGCCCTTCCTACTGGAGGCAGAAAGTGTGTTTTGGAAGTGAAAATGCAGTGTGATGACAGGAAGTGTGGCCCTACAGCCGGCCGTATTAGGAGATGTGCCTGTGGGAGAGGATCTGATATGCTTAGTCACCAGTTGTTATATCAGATGATCTTGAAAATCTCTCATACCATTGGTGTTACCAAAAATAGAGATTAGCTGTAGCTGTGTGGTGCTCGTAACACAGCTGTGGGTTGACATCCTTGACTGCCTTCTTCAAAACCTTCCTGTCTCTTTAACCACAATGGATCAATGATGCTTTTTCCCCTTGATGAACATCTGAAGTTGGCTGTGCTGGACCCTGCAAATGCATTTCTTCCTCCTGTGGACGGTAAACCAGAGTTTTGCCCAGCTGGGGCCCAGGGTCCTGTGCAGGAGACTCTGCTCGTGTGTTACAGGAGCTAAGCACAAACAGATGCCATGGCTGTTTATGCCGTCTCCTGTATAGGAAGGTGGCTGTTGTGTACCCACTGTGGTGGAAGTACCTTGACTGAGAAAGGGGTGGTATGTGCGATCCCAGCAATGCTTTGGGATGAACAGGCTTTGGAACTGATGTTGCTTTTAAGTTCTGGTAATGGTTTGTTTCTCTGTGCTATGGACTGCTTGGCAGCTAAAGGCATGGCACTGCTCACATGTGGGGGTGCTGTGGCTGTCCTGGATGAGCATGCTGGGCTTCCCTTGCTGTTGGAGCAGTATCTGCCAGTTTGACCTGCAAATGCCCAGATTTGCATCTCTGACCATAAAAAGTGGCTCACCCCACCTATGCAAAGAACTAGCCATGAGGAGAGTGAGATGTGGGGTTATCCTGACAGCACCCCTGCATGTGAGCCAAATCACAGATGTGAGCCATCCTGAAGATTAAAGGGGTGGCTTGTCTTCTGGATGTGTCCTGAGGTGGAGAGCTCAGCAGTGCCAAACAGCCTCACAAAGCTGCTTGGGTGCAAACCGAGCAGAATAACTTAATCCCTCAGCTCAAAGGGAGAGTGCTGAACAGTTTGTAGAAATAGAGGTCAAGGAAATACTACTTTTTCTAGTGCATAAGCTTTATATAATTTTGGGTGCCTGTAGTAGCCTGTGGATGTGCTGGAGAGAAGCAACAGGCTAGACTACTTAACTTTGTTAACATAGCTTTTAATTCTGGAGACTACTGTATAAATACTTACAAGCTGTTTTACTCTAACCTAGAAGGGATACTGGGATCACTGTTGGGTATCAAAAGGGACAAGAGCTTGCAGGAAGAATAGCTGGCCTTCAACTGCTGCTTTTTCAAAATACAAAATCAGTGCATGTCTTCACTGTGCCTGGTCACTTAGTCGAGGTGGTGAATCTACTTGCTAGCCAAGAGCTCATCAGGCTTGGTTCCTCTGTTCAAACAGCTTCCCAAGTCAGCCCTTAGAGCCTGTATCTGGTCTCTCCGGAAGGGACTGTTGCCTAGCTTGGCTTGGTTTTAAACTTCAGGCAAGTTTGAGTGACGCTGATACTTTTTATTTATTTAGTGTATGGTGTTAACGCTGTAAGACACTGACTGTAGAAAAAAGTCGTGTTCTCCTGGCACCTTCTTGTGCCTATGGAGAGCTGTTTGTGAGCCGAAACAAGGCATGTGGGTCTGGGGTGCTGTGGATGGTGGGATCTCCTTATGGGCTTGTTTTCAGGCTGTGCATTGGGTGTGCTTAGGGAGGAACATGGAAGATAAGCTAGAAGAGCAGTGCCATAAGTAAAAGCTAGGTTGGGAACTGACTATTTGACCAATAGCAGTTTAAAAATACTACTTGTGGCCTTTCCCCTTTTCCCTTTTTCCATTGCCAATGTGAACATAGAAGTGAGGGAGTTGCTCTCCTTGCTCTATGCCTGGAAGTGCCTTGTAGGATGTTTTGCATGTTTGTTTTTAAAAGATATTTTTGTACACAACATTCAAGTGGAAAATGCACTTTATAATTGCCATGTAACGACTCTTTTAAAAATACGGTTCTGTTTTTATCTGATTGTTAAAATAAAGGTGGAACAAAATGTTGGCTGTGTATCTTGCCATCATCTTATTTAAGCACCCATGGGGCTGGGGAGGCGATTTGGACACGGGTCCAGCTTCCTGCAAGTGGCCATTGGCAGGGAGGAGCACACATCCACATTGAATTCTGCTGCCCGAAACAGGAAAGAGCTGCCTATTCCTGCTGCCTTCCTGCCAACACAAATGCTTCCATTGCCTCTGCAGCCCTGCGATGGGAGGAGCCCGGACCCTCTTCTCTGTGCTCTTAGGTTTCCCCACTAATCACTGTGTTCCTGAACTACCCTTCACTCTTCCCCCGCTTGCAATGCTAGGAACAGCCTATTCGGGTTTTTCTGCTTTTGTTTTGAGCCAGTCTCCGTTCTCCCCCTTCTTCCCTTCCCCCACCCCGGCTTGATCTGAGATCAGTGCTTTACTCTCTGCCTGTGTACTGGGGTGTGATGGATGCTGGAAGAGGTGTTGCAGAAGTGGGGGCAGGCTCTTTTCTAATACCAGGATCAAATGAAAGCTAGACTCTGCTTTACGTCCAAGTAATTGTCCCTATTGTCACTGCAATAAGAAGCACTAGCAGGAAACATGCCCCTTTGCAGAAAGGGAACAGCTGGTATAAATGCCAGCCACGGCTAGTTTCTGCATTTGACCTGGCTTTCACCACAAAGATTGAGCCTCGGTGGTGCCCTGAAGGTGTTGTATTTCAAACAATCAACTACTGAGCTGGGTGGGTTTTGCTGCTTACAGATAGGTAAGATGGAAAGCCATGGGGGAAGGGGAGGAAGATGTGTTTGTCTTGGTGTGTGCTGGTTTGAGCAGCTCTGTGGGCAGTGCTTCCCATCTTACTGCAAAGCCTTGCAGAGAGTGAGCTCGGCCTTTGCTCTACACAGAGATAAAACCGAGCACCTTCTGACTGTGGCTCTTTCCAAGTCTCCTGCTGTCATAAGATGAGCTCTCTCTACAGGGTGTTTTGCTTTCTGTAGCAGCTGGGTAAGGTAAAGCTTTAATTTCTTGGTCCCTCCCCTAGTATTTGCATCACAAAACCAAGCATGCTGATGCAGTGGGGTGAAACTGCTCCCCTTGACAGAGAAATGTGGGGCCTGCATGCACCTGGGACAAGGTTATTGCATGGTGTTCCTTTGCCTGTGATCATTTACTGCCCTGTGGCTCAGGGGCGTCTGCCTTGGCTGTCACCCACTGCTGTATGTGCCCAGATGCCCTTCTGGCACTGTCTTTGTGGTGGGATTCTTCCAGCTGAGAGCACTTGGGTCCTGGAAAAAGGACAGGGGAATGGCTGAAGAGTGTGCTGGGGGCAGGAGGACAGTTACGTGTGTGCGGTTTTTCTCATGCAGTGGGTAAGATACAAGCTCTGCACGTAACCCCCTTCCTGACAGCAGCATGAGGCAATGGGCTTCACCTTGGCAGCCTTTTGCCACTTCCTTTTCTCCACAACTTCTCTGTCACCTCCATGTCTAAACAACTGTTGTTAAGCACTACTAAAAATGCTTCAGACTTTTTTTACCACTGTTGTTCTTTTAATCAAACATACAACACAGGTCTCCTTTAAAAGGTAATTGGATTGTTTTTCTGGCTGCATGGAAAAAAAAAATTAAAAGGTATTTGTGGCCCTGCCTCAGCAAATCGCCTGGTGATTGGGGTGGCTTGGCCACGGCTGTTTTCACGTCTGAATACTGGCCCAAGCTCATGAATGAGAAAACTGCAGCCAGACATTTCCTGTAACAGCCTTGTGGCTGAAAACCCCATGTGAGAACAGTTTCAGTTTAGGACGTAAGGGAAGTCCAAGCCATCTAGGGCAGCTGAGGAGATGGTGCAAGCATTAGAAGGGCACTGGGGTTTCTCACCTAATGCCCAGGTATTACATGCTAGATGATACAGACATTGCAATTGCTGCATTTATAAAGCCCTTGGTGTGGGCAGGTGTGATTGTGTACTTGCTGGTTAATATCCAAAGATTTCTTAGAATGCTCATGCCATTCCACCCCCTCCCCCAACCACTTTTCTCTGAAGTTCCCAAGCCTCTGTATCCCAAGAGTTTTCAGTGCCACCTCTGGGTGGAGATAACTAAGCTGTGGTATCGTGTTGATCTTGGAGGTCCAGGTTTCCAAAGTTTGTGTTCCAGGGACAGTTTGGTAAAGGAGAGGAGGGCAAGTATTCCTGTGCTCCACATCCAACTCCCTTTGCCAATCTCCCATTGGCCTGGGGGTGCTGTCCTACAGGGGAGCAGCTCTGCTGAACCACTGCTGNCCCTTCCTGACAGCAGCATGAGGCAATGGGCTTCACCTTCTTGGCAGCCTTTTGCCACTTCCTTTTCTCCACAACTTCTCTGTCACCTCCATGTCTAAACAACTGTTGTTAAGCACTACTAAAAATGCTTCAGACTTTTTTTACCACTGTTGTTCTTTTAATCAAACATACAACACAGGTCTCCTTTAAAAGGTAATTGGATTGTTTTTCTGGCTGCATGGAAAAAAAAAATTAAAAGGTATTTGTGGCCCTGCCTCAGCAAATCGCCTGGTGATTGGGGTGGCTTGGCCACGGCTGTTTTCACGTCTGAATACTGGCCCAAGCTCATGAATGAGAAAACTGCAGCCAGACATTTCCTGTAACAGCCTTGTGGCTGAAAACCCCATGTGAGAACAGTTTCAGTTTAGGACGTAAGGGAAGTCCAAGCCATCTAGGGCAGCTGAGGAGATGGTGCAAGCATTAGAAGGGCACTGGGGTTTCTCACCTAATGCCCAGGTATTACATGCTAGATGATACAGACATTGCAATTGCTGCATTTATAAAGCCCTTGGTGTGGGCAGGTGTGATTGTGTACTTGCTGGTTAATATCCAAAGATTTCTTAGAATGCTCATGCCATTCCACCCCCTCCCCCAACCACTTTTCTCTGAAGTTCCCAAGCCTCTGTATCCCAAGAGTTTTCAGTGCCACCTCTGGGTGGAGATAACTAAGCTGTGGTATCGTGTTGATCTTGGAGGTCCAGGTTTCCAAAGTTTGTGTTCCAGGGACAGTTTGGTAAAGGAGAGGAGGGCAAGTATTCCTGTGCTCCACATCCAACTCCCTTTGCCAATCTCCCATTGGCCTGGGGGTGCTGTCCTACAGGGGAGCAGCTCTGCTGAACCACTGCTGTCACAGCAGCCTCCTCTAGAGCACCCTGGATTTCAGGTCCTGGATACGGTGACAAAGGCAGGATGGAGGCTCTCTGCACCTGCATCCTGGCAGAGCAGGGTCAGAAATGTTGTATGAGCACCCCACATTCTTGCTTCAGGTGTTTGCCAGGGTGGGGGGGATGCTCTTGGGAAAAACTGCCCAGAATGGGATAATACGCAGAGGGTAAGAAACATGTTTCTTCTAAATCATGGGAGTGTAAATGTTGCTGGACCAAACTTTTCTTTGGTTTTAAATGTAGCTCTTAGAGGCACTTGCCGTGGAGAGTGACCTGTGGAAGATGTGTCTGCCTTGCTAATGGAGGGCAGCATAAGAGGGGAGGAAGCTAGAGCATGTCATTTCCCAACAGCAGTCAACTGTTCTTCCGTTTCCTCTCCAGCAAATGAGCCTCTAAGAGACTGGGTCTCTGGGGGGAAGTCTCTTGACCACAAGGCAAGGGATACATGGGCCTTACATTTCAGCACATCCCACAGAGTTCCTTCTTGCTCTGCAGTGTCTCCCTTGTCAGGGCACTGCCCTTTTCTCTCTTACGCACCATGATGCTGTTTCCAGTGTAACCATCACCAGACTCAAGCATCAGCTTGACTTCACAATGTCTTCCGCAAGCTGGTGTGTGGTCACAGGGGGAGGAAGGGCACTTGTGTGTAGTGGGAGGAGGCTGTGCTGGGGACACAGCTCTCAGCAGCACCAAGAGTACCCCTGGGAACAGCACAGAGCTTTGCCAAAAAGCCAGCAGCATGGGGCTGGGTTGTGATGCTCCCAAGCTCCCCATGTGTTTCCACAGACTTGCTCCTATTGGGCAGTTCAGCTGGCTCTAAACTATTGCCATATACCATATTTATGTCCTTGGGGTTTTTTTGATGGAACTAAGCTTCAAACCAGCTGCTCTGGCCCAGCTAGGTTCTGCCACTCTGCAGCCAGAGAAGCTGCCTAGCCCGTTTTTATCCTCCCCCTTGGAGGGGTGCCCTGCCAAACAGTTAGCTGTCTGTAAAGACTGGTTATTGACATTTACACAAGGCTTAAAGAAAGAAAAAGGGTGTCTTTGTGGAAAAATAATTGCAGCTGGCTTGTTCCTTTGGTACAGATAAGTCAGACTAGTCACCAGTTTAAGTACTTTGGCTCCTGGAATGGGATATGGGCAAGCCCTTCCAGCCAATGCATTAGTCACAGATCTCCTCTCCACTCTGCTGCTATGCAGTCTCAGGAGGAGGGAAGGCTCAAACTCCGTAACTCAGGAGAAATATGTTTCGAAGGCATAAGAAAAGTGTGAAAATGAATAAATGCTTTTATAACTTCCACTATGTCTGGTGTGGGAGTCTTGTTGAGACCATGGTGATGTCTTCTACCTAATGAATCCTTGACAGGCTCAAGTGGGAGGAGGTCTCTAAGATGTCTGCTCTAAGCAAAACCACTCTCACAGCTAACTGAGGTCACTCAAGGCCTCATCCATGTGGATGAACTCAGTGATAAAGATGCCACCACATCTCTGTGCCCTGTCCCAGGGCCACACTGCTCTCCTAGGGGAAAAGACATGGTCCTCAGGAATCAAAGGACTCTGCACAATGTTGCAGTCTTGCCAAAGCACCTGATTTCTTCCAGCTCCTGGCCAGATTCAAGACATACAGATGTGGGGGACAAGGTAAGCAGCCACAGGACAAAAATATTTCAGGGCTGGCAAGTCCTAATATACATGTAGTTTGGGGCAAGGGAGCAAAAAAAAGGTACTTGCCATCCTCCAAGGCATGCTGCAGTAAAGGGTAGAGCTGTATTCCCAATACAGTTTCTGGAAAACCCCACTGTCAAGAGTCAAAGACCTGAACTGACCTACAGCCCACCTTCCAATCTGAGTGAAACAGACCCCAGTTTCCCTTCCAACACTCAATATTTAGCAATAGGGAACTCATGATCTCCTGCACCTGCTTTCCACCATTATGGCCCCTGCCAGAACAAAACTGGAGCATTATCAGCAGGAGTGTAATTCCCCAGTGTTTGTGTGGTGACACTCCAGTGCTATGATGAGTCACTTTCATAGGAAAAAACATAACAGCCCTCTCCAGTCCACTGAGGGTTTTACGACCATTCCCCTTTCACATGGTGTTCCCTTGGACACCTGGCAGGTGTTGCTTCTCCTGCATTTCCCTACTTGCTGTGAGTTATTGGCATCTGTGTGGCCATCAGAAATGCAGTGTTTCTTCATCCATGAGTTTGGCAGAATGTGTCCTTGATGGTGCTGTAGGCCAGGGTTCAGGGTAGCTGTAGGTGATGTGGCACCTTCCACCCCTTGCTCAACAGCACACTGGATCACTGGGCTAGGAGACATTGGAACAGGTCTCCCTCTTGGGCTGAGGACTGCCACAGTCCAGCTTTACTTTCTCCAAGAAGCTGTTTCCAAGTACATCAAGTCACAATAGGAGGCAAATGAAAACCAAATAAATCTACCAAACCCTCAGCTCCTCCGCAGTGGCTTCAGCAGGAGAAGAACTTCACTTCAGAGACCAGAACAATTATCTCTTGAATGCTTTATAGCCATGCAAGCAATCATAGCACACACACAATAACTTTTAAGTTGGTGGTCAACAAGATCTCTTAGACAACCAATGAATGTACACACAAATCTTTCAGTGCTTCTAAATGCCCTGCAATAACAGCCCAGTGCTGATAAACAGTGAGCCATAAAGCCAGCAGGGATGCACTCCTGGGGGTTAATAGCAGGATGACTGAGCATTTTAGTAATTTTTCCTTTTTTTTAGTTTTGGTGTTGCTGCAAGGAAACAAGCTGTCTTGTGAGTGTTATTTCTGCTAAGAGGTATCCTGATTTGGCCTGAAATTGAGTATTTATTAGCAGTTCAATAAAAACTTTTGTCATACTTATCTGCATCAGTCTGGATTTAATATTTAAACACTTAGTTCACCAAACACAGGCACTGCACACAGGACTTGGTAGCTCACACTCAGACCTGGGAAACCCACAGCAGCCTCAGGCTGCTTAGGACCCATGGAACCCAAAGCTGTCTTTGGGGCTTGACACCATGTGAGATGGCTCCAGCTGGCAACTCAGGATCACTTTGGAGAAGCCAGGAGGGAAAGCAGCTATCTCCCTCTGAAACTGGAGCAACATGTGCTAGCAAGGACAGATCTCTGAGGGCCTTCTCTTGGCTACAGTAATGCCTGTGGAACACACGAGGGACCAGGAGCTTGCATTGGCCATCCTTCCCTGGTTCACTGACAACATGGAACAACTCAGCTGTGCTGGGAAAAGTCCACCCCTGGCCTTAAGGTGACTAGATGGGGAAGCAGGACATTGGCTGTTTTGCCAGTTCCAGCTGCTGCTGCTGGGCTGGGAGGACCATATGAGAATTACAGCTTGTGCTGAAAGCACCCCGCTCGATTCATTGTGCTTTCTGAGACATATCCTACAGGACAGCAATGCAAGTTACAACAAACACCCATAAATAATGCTGGTCTGGTAGGCATCCACAAGTGAATGATCCAGGCTGCAGGCCTCTCCTGGAGTGGAGAATATGATCTTGCACTGTAGGGCCTGGGACAAGCCCCTCATGCAGGGTTACACAACCTGGCATCAGAAACACTCACTGCTTTTGCCTTCTGCATGCTGGAAGGGCTAAATCTACTAAAGCTGCAGCTGGAGACAGCTTGGGAAAATCCTGCATCACAGATGAATGTCTGGGATGAAAGAGTGCCAGCATGCTTGCACATCATGCCAAGCTGAGCCAGCAGAGACTTTCAGGTTTCTTCTGTCTTTATACAACTAAGATGGTGCTCAGCATTAAAGCACTGCTCAGATCCCCAGACTTTGCAGCTGCACAGCTGCACTGCAAGAGGTGCAGCTCCTTTGAACATCTCTAAGCCACCTGTCAACTGCAGCCATGATTTTCAAGGGGCTGGGAAATGGCTGCAGGTCACTCCTGACCAATCCCCTTGGTCCTCTGTGTCTCAGTGGTCCCTTTGCTGAGTCGAGTCATGCTGGCATTCTAGCACAGCACACGCAGTTTATTCATCTCGCCATCAGCCAGCTCCCTACAGCAAAGCCCTCCAGTGATGACAAGCATCTTCCCCCATCATAGGTAGAAAGAACAAGGGAGAAAGACGGCCACAGCTCAGCTATCCAATTAACAAAATGAGAGATATGCCAGAGTCTGGAAAAAGCGCCCATCTGGCAGGATCTCGAAGCTCCACCCTCAGGGAATCTGCATTTCTGACACACAATCTGCCTGCTTGAGGGCATACCCTCCTAGAATCAGCCTCAAACAGAGAGACTTGTGAGCCTGTTCTGGACGATTTGGTCTAAGTAAGGGTCCTCCCAGCTCTACCTCCAGCCAAACAGAAGCAAAGGCTCTTTTCTTCTGAAATATACAGGAGGTCATGAGCTAATCTGGAGCTGTATTTTCAGCTCTGATGTTGCTTTTCAGCTCTGGTGCTTGTGTTTGTGCTTGGCTGCTACCTCCTTTCCAAATTCCAGTGGTGAGTTGCCTTTGTTTCCTTAACAAAGAAGGCAGAAATTTGGATATGGTCTTACAGGAAAAGATCAGATGCAGTTTATAGCACCTTGCACCAGAGGAGCACTGAGAACAACTAGAACCATCAAACTCATCTGAGCTTGAATCAGTAGCCAGATTTTTCCAAGGTGCAGGTGACCCAGTAAGAGGAATGGGTGAACAGTCACCAAGGCAAGTTCCCAGCTGCAGTATAGACCCTGAGAAAAGAAAATTTTGAATCCTGGAGATGTCTGCATAACTCAAACTTTTCCATCGATTGGAGAGAATGCTCTCTTCTCTGTTTGGTATGGAGCAGCTCTGCAGCCCAGCAGACCAAGCTGTAAATAGAGCCCCAGGGAACCAGACCACTCCAAACTGGTGCCGTTTTTGAACGGTGGGGATGAATCAGCCAAATAGCTTTCTTCAGGCAACACAGGGAAGAAATGTCACCAGCCATATGAAAATTGAGACCATATGCTTCTAGGATGTTTTTTGAAAGGAGTATGCTTGACAAAGCTAGAGTGACTTCAAGGCTGGTTCCCAGGTCACACCCCAGCAGAGCAGTCCCTCCTCTTCTGGTCCCAGGGACTCTCTCAACTCTGGTCATTATTTTCACTGCAGCCAGTGTCTATTTTTCTGCACTACCTAGTGAAAGGCTGCAAGTCCTTCAAGGCCGAGACAGAGCTTGTGTTTTGTTTGTTTGGAAAAAAAATGAATGCCAGAAAAAACCAGATGCCTGAGAACTGCCTCTGGCCTCTCCCATCTGTGTGTGAAGGCAACTCCTCCACAGCAGCAGCAGCAGCCTCTCCTTCCACTTGGCAGGTGTTGTCTGGACCAGAGCCATAGGTACAGGATCTATTTTCTGTTGAGCATGCAAAGGAGAGGTGATTGCCTGGCACAGCCTTGTGTGCTTCAACAGCTGATCCGATAACACAGAGGTGCTGGCCTCTGTTCCCTGTGCTTCGTTCCCTGAAGAAGTAGGGTGATTATTACTTTTTCTTTCCAGGAGGAAGCTGTTGGACATAACCTGGTGCCTGAAAGGGTTTTTTCACTATGCAATTAGTTTCTGGGAACTTGGGGTTCTTTCACATTCTGAAAGGTGGCATTTTGCCCCTCTTGGGAGGCGTATCCCTCATCATCCAGCTCTCCGTGTGCCATTAATGCAGTCACACGCTCTGACCTGGTTACCCCACCCTGAACAACCTTGGCTACAGCACCCACATTTCCAAAGGGCATGCACCAATGGCTGGGAATCTGGGAGAAGTCAAAGTGAGCCCCAATCAGGCAAGGCAGCTAGTTATTACTAAGCTGCTATTTCTACTGCAAGAAGCCCTGGAGCAGCAAAACTGCTCACTTCATGTATGTTCATTAGCAGCATGGATAAGAGCAGCATTGATTGCAGGCTATAATTAGATCTCTGGGACCTTTTTGGACCGGCTTTCTCTGGCATTGTGCTACTTTGAAAGGACTTCCAATTTCTTTTCTGAATGGTTGGGATGGCATTTCCCTATTCAGCAGATTTGGGACGGTTTCTGTTTTCTCCATTGTGGCTCACAGAGCTCTCCCAACTTGGTGCCACAAGCCCCACACCACAGAACTAGCAAAAGCTCCATTGTTTGACCACTCCTGGTCCCTTGAGTTGTAGAGTTGGCCCGACTGCAGCTGTCTTCTTAGCACTGCGTGGCCAACATGCCAGGCAGCCCTCCCAGCTTCGCTTAGCTTGCCAAGCTGTAGTTTTGTGAGTACCTTCCTCTAATGATGACTCTGATTCTCCTGGAATCACTTTCTTAGCATGTTCTGTGCAGCCAGCCTAGAGCGTTCCCAGAAGAAATGGATGCACTAAGCCAGCACTAAGCACGTACTCAGGGCATGGTGGCCTACATGGAAATTATTACTCCTCTCTTGGAATGCTGGAAAACAGCCTCAGCATCCAGTCTGTGAAAAACGGGAGGAAGAGTCAAGGGAAAGATACATAGCACGAAGGACTGGAGCTGAGATATCAACAGTCCACATGGCAAACGGGACTCAAGGGTGTCTCTGCTTGTGGTTTCCCCTCCAAATGCTGGTGGTGTTGGAGACGACCATTAAGCACTGTTCTGTGGTGGGCATCTTTCTTTGCCATGTTCACAGGCCATTCCTGTATCTTCTCTTGCACTGCCCGCTCAGCAGCTGGCAGGCAGGGGCAGAGGTGCTGGCAGCCCACCTGGGATTATGAAGCCAGAGGCAAACATGCACACACCAGATTTTGGCTGACCTGTGTGCTGAAGGAGGATATCTGAGGAAGGAAGTTTGTACCTCTCGTTTTGAACCCCATACATCTGGTCCAGGTAGCTCGGTTTGCGAACTGCAGATTGAGATGCAGATTGAGCTCTGGGTGGGAGCCCAGAGAGACAAGAGGCCGCGAACTGCCAACCTTTGAGATAACAAAGGGCACAAAGACGGGTGGTGCCAGCCAGGTGAATGGACACTTGAGAGACACGGCAGGAGCCGGGAATTGCTGACCTTTTTGATAACAACAAAGGAGAGGAAGAGGGGTGATGCCAGCGAGGTGGATGGACACAGAGGGCGCCAGGAGCAGGGACTCAGGAGGAAGAGCGAGACTTGCATGCGGGTACATTGTGAGGGGTTCCATCAGCCCAGGTGTTCCATTGCTGGGGGTCCTCTTTGGAGGCACCAGCTCCAGGTGTTTCTGTGTTACTGTGCCATGAGTGAATGGCTTTATGGAACGAGACATCTGAGACTCTGCTCTGGGAAACCTGGGGTCAAGCTAGTGAGGAAACCTGGTGTGACAGGGTGTGAGTGGGGTGTGCAGGGAGTCAAGTGGGGCACGTGTTGGGTTACTGGAGCTGCCCGCTGTGAAGGGGCTTTGGACCCAGCAGTCTGGCCTTGGGAGTGTGGCTGCCAGAGAGTCTCCTGAATGGTCAGACTGGGAACTTTCTGTAACACCCAAGGCCAAACCGACTGAGATTAAAGCATATTTTTGAGTGGCACTCTCTGTGAGGAAAGAAATTCACCCAGGACAAAACGTTTCGGAGATGAGCCACTTTAGTCTTCCTGCCTTCTCACAGGAGACTTGCTGACCTCATGCTGATGTGTAACCTGAACCAGAAATACTGAGTGCCTGCCTCTTCCCAATACCTTCACCCAGCAGTACAAACTCTGACCCACCCAGTGCAAGTTAACCGTGCTATTTTCTGCAATGTCAACATGAATTTTATCTATTGTTTATACTTCAAAGCTATGCAAATAATTTGAAATAAGTTTATCTTTATTCCATAGCCTCCCCTTCCCTTCTCTTTCTATTCCCTGGTCTTAAATTGCTTTTCTACCAGTTTAAAGCTAAAGCAGTTTAATGTCTGCTCTAACAAACGACTTTGTGAAACTATTTGCTTACGTTTTAAATTTGTTCTCTGTGTGAGATCTAAGCCAGATCTGCTGAGGTTAGTGGCTCTCATAGGGGTTTATTGCCTGTTACTCCTCTGAACCCAGGAAGAACCAGTCCAGCAAAGAGAGCAGGTGTTTTGTTCTGGTGTTTTTTTAATTACCTATATCAGCTATACACGTGCAAACCACAGTGTCTAGCCACAAGGTCATCATCGGTAGAACATGGCTTGGCTGGACCTGAGAAACTTTATGATAAGCGAGGGGTGAAAAAGAAATTCCAAGCTCAAGTTTCAGAGCCCAGCACAGGTTCTGACCCAGCTCACGCTGATTAGCAGCCAAAAATTTAGCCAGCCAGAGCCTCTCTCTGCCAAGACAGCCATGGGTTTTCGGCAAATTGGTCTGGCAGGAAGAAGGGATGGCCACAACCATTTGTGTTCCAAGGCATTTGACAAGGCAGTGCTTAGTTTGCACTGGAGCCAAAGTCCATTAGTTTAGCAACAAAGAGCCGTCAGCACCAGACTTTCTAATGTAACCTGATACCACTATTTAATGTCTACTGTGTGAATTATTAACAGAGTTCCACCCAAGACCTTATCATTGGGACGCTGAAAAAATTTATTTCCAAGGGCAGGTTCAGAATCCTTTGCCTGACCCAGATTTTATAATTCCCCTCAATACCTTAGCCTTACTTATACTTTTAAATTGTCAAGCATGATGTGACTTACTGCCCTTCCATGAAAAGAGGAATGAGGGGAAGAAGGTCACTGCTACCTGTCTGTTGGAAGGGAACAGGCTGGAGGGGAGGCAGGGAGGGCAGTTCTGTTTTCTCTTGGTGTAGTTTGCACTGAAAATGCACACACCTAAAAAGAAATTGAATGTTTAAAGGACACTCAGGCAGGGACATGTTTGCAAGGTAAAGACAAATCCTTTTCTGGCCAGACAGTAACTCAGGTTGTCTCTGCCTCTCCCAGGCCGCTCTTTCATACTACTATCTCCTCCTTGCCCTGCACTCTCATGGCAATCTCCCTGACAGAAATCCCCATTTCAACTCTTCCATTCCACTCCTGATCTCCTCTCCCTGCCTTGGTTTCTCTCTGGGAACCCACTGCTGCTAAAGGAGCACATCATTCCCTCCTCACTTCTATCGGGGCAAGCCATGCCCTACGTTGCTCCCAAGATGTCCACAGCTAAGTGGTACCCAAACATCTGGGTGCTCCTGCTGCCATGCAGGCTGAGCAGCAAACCATGCCCCGACATGAGAAACGTGACAGCCATGCTGCTCAAGGGCCTGGCTTCTCACCCAATAATTGGCTTGAAGAAGGAGAAAAAATTGTTTGCAAGAGTATCATGGAGAGACATCAGGATGGGGATATTAATAACAGGCAAGACATAACCTGCAGGCCACATGTCACAGGGCTGCGTGGTGAGGCCATCGTGTGGGATGTGCAACTCAAAGTGCCTTCACGGAGAGGCAAACCCAACCCTCACTCCTGTCGACCTGCACCTACTCAACCTTTACCCTGTGTATCCTGCTGCTTTGTGATGTTGTTAGGCTGGCAGCCTGCCAGCCTGACCCCTTGTCGTGGTTTGCTCTCCCCTCCTGCCACTTCCAATACACAACCACCAGGAGAGCAGCGGTGGGTTGGTGAGAGGGTGGTCTTGTGGGCTAGTGGAGGAGGGAGGGACCTGGAGAAGGAGCCCCAAGGCCAGGAAGGCAGGTAGAGATGCCCTGGCACCATGGAATGGGAATTGTGGGAGACCAAGACTGAAGGAAATGGCAGTGAGAGGCCTTTTCTGTTTCCACTGCGTGCCTTCACAAGTCTGAGGAAGGACAGCAGAGGTCCCCAGGCTCACCAAGGCTGTCCTACTCCACCACAGTGCTCCACAGTAGAGGAGAGTGAGTAACTAGTGAGAGGTCACTCCTCTCCCCAAGACACAGCAGCAGCCACAGACAAGGATGCCTCAAGGTGAGGCAAGCTGCACATTTCTCACCCAACCAGCAAGCAGCACTGTCCATCAAATTCCCCCAGGAAAGAAGGAGAAAAATGTGTGTCACACCCTGACCAGAAGCCAGCCAGCAGCTCTCAGTCACACCAGCTGTCACAGAACTGCAAAGTAACCCTGTGGCTCAGCTGAGCCAAACCCTGTTGCACCAAAATTATTTTAGTAAAGCATACACAGCTCTAAGTCAGAAGGCCCATGGGGAACACCCAATGAGAGACATAAAGTTTCCCCCAAGTTGCTCGTAGGGTGGGTTAAGAAGTCTTTCCTTAGGTGTCCATGAATAGCCATCGAAACACAGGGTAGCAGAATCAGCTGTGGTTTTGTTGGAGCCAGCTTTTGCGTCTTTGGAGGCAAAAATTCTCCCCATGAACTAATGTTAAGTCGCTTAGGACCAGGGTTTTCATGAAAAAAATCTGGGCCAAGGAATGGCTTGGTTAAGAGGAAAATTAAGATATTTAAAAGGCCAAACATCAAGTGTTTGAAAACTGCATGATGAAACACGTGGAGAAATCCAACCCAAAGTATCCTCTGAGCCTTGATTCACATTCTCTTTGACCATCCATTCTGGTTTGGGGTGAGGAAAGAATAAAAACATTGCAGTTTTCATGGCAAAAGCAAACCCGTTCCTACAAGGGTGTTTGAATTCACCATGAGAGAGGCCTGAAGGCTTGCAGGGAGCAGTGTCTGCCTATGGCACAACTATGGCTTTCTCCCCACTGAAACAAACCCAAGCACTCAACTTAGGCCTTGCATTTGCTCTTCAGGGAGTTTTTTAACCAAAAAAAAGGATTAGCATGGAAAAAATGTTTCTGTGGGTACTGCATTGGAGTCCGGGGCTTCCTTGACTCATAGTGTTGGCAGAGCAAACCCTGGATTTCAAAGTTGGACCCATGCTTTGGAGTCTTTAAAATCCCATTGGAACTCAGGCCCCGCTGTCTGGAAAGGCTCCCTGCCAGGCTCTGAGCCTGCTGCTTCTTACCCAGGGCAGAGTTATTACCGCCTCTTGGCTCCAAACCTTTTCCCTAGTGAGAGCAGTCATATTTTCCCCAGCTGCTGCAAGTTTCCTTTCCTCAGTTAACCCTCCCACCAGAGACAGCTGTGGACTCACGGAATAACTGTCCACTCCCTCGATGTGAATCCCCCAGAGGGAGATGGGGAGAAGACAGCCCTCCTTCTCACTGCCTGCACGGCACAGGGTAACAAGAACATGTGCCAGTATTGCTCTCTCTGAGATAAAATGGACAGAGCCCATTGCAGACACAGGATGCCTGAGCCAGCCGTCCCACCATTCTCCTGCCTCCAGCTGTGTCAGATCAGTGATGCTGTTCAAGCACTGAAAACACTGTCTTGCATGGAAGTAATCAACACAGATTCACATTCTGTTCCATGATCTTCCCAGACACAGGAGTGAGGCTGACAGGTCAGTTGTTCCCAAGGTCCTCCTTTCTACTCTTTCTAAAGATGGGTGCAGTGTTCCCCTTTCCAGTCACCCGGGATTTCACCTGCCTGCCTTGACTTGTGGCAGGTGGATTGAGGGGTCAGTGCAGCTCCAGCAGCCTTTGCACAAATGGTTTAATGCAGACAGAACGAAGGTCAGACAGGAGACAGAGAAGAGGGAAGCCTGGACAACTGCCCAAGACCTCTGAAGAGCAGCCTGACTGGGAAAGATCAGCCCTACAAAGCTCTAGGGCCCAGCATTGCTTCTCTGGGTTTGCTCTTGCAGCAAGAGACGTGTGACAGGCTCCCAGCCCAGCCCACGCTGATGGACCTGAATGTGACCACAGAGGAATGCTGCAAAGCAAAGGCATTCATAAGACATGAAGACTGTGGTGGACATTTTGGTGATGATCACCAGGTTTTAAGCCTGTTGGCAATGTTTTGAGATTTGGCATTTCCCCCATGAAGTTATCTAATGAGCCCGTGCTGGAGTGAGAATCTCACCATCTTCCATATAGGGAATCAAACCTCGTGTCACTCCCTGCTCCCCCTGCCCCTGCATTTCTAAATCCTGTTTAAAAACAGGATGTTTCTGAGTTCAGACTCCCTTAGTGAAAGCCATATGAACTGTTGCTATCCAAAACAGTTTGGCTGAATTGTGTACACTGAAAGATTCTGAAACTGGAATGCAGAAAGCCAGTCACCTCAAGAGTGGTAAAAATGGCTGCAAAACTACTCCCTCTTCATTTCTGTTGCTTTTTCAACTACTGCCTGCCAAAGGAGACAAATGCTTTTTAATTATTTGTTCCCCAGAGTTGCTAAGTAGACTAGTACCAAGCTAGCTGAAGCCTGACATATTTGCTTTTTTTAAACACGTTTTTAAATAAGCATACTACATTTCCTTCAAAAAACATCTTTGCTGTGCAAAAGAGCAAAAGCCAGCAGTCTGTGTTTAATTGAGTCCCTCTATGTTTGGCTTACATGCACTTTAGGAGACTGACAGAAGTATGCAAACATGGGAACAGGGCCAGCTTTTGCAAAGTTAATGAGGAAAAAAACCCACAGTCACTGCTTCCGCTGAAGCACTGCCTCCCATGAACTGATACTTACACAACCAACCAAGAGAAGAGGAAAGAACCCAGCACGGTCACTTGTGCTGAGCTCTCCTTCCCTTCTCCCTCCAGCAGCATAGGGACATCGGGTCTGGGTAGTTTTTTAGCCCATGATGCTGTGAGATAGTTTGTTCTGTCCTGTACCTATCTGAAGTCTTTCTGTCAGTCAGATCTGCCTTGGTCAAACATTGCTCCTGGGAAGGTCAGAAGTCTGCAGGAATGAGAGAACTGCTGCAGTAGGAAACACCTAAGAAATTTCTCCAAAGCAACAATCAAGGCTGAGCATACCAGTAGTGGGAATTCTCCTCCAAGGACATCACACCCCATGTGACTTGGTGCGGACCACTGGTGGTGGGAGATTCCCTGTTGCTGCTGGCTCCTGAGAGCAGAAAAGCCAGGCTGGAAGTACAGAGATGTCTGTGTTGCTACAAACACAAACACTTGACACATGAGATGGCCCATCACAGCAGTTTTCAGCCCTTTCCCAGTAAGAGGGCAGGGGAGGAAGTCCCAGTGCCAAATCTGAGATGACGTGACCAAGTGCCAGAGCCCCACAGTGACTAGAGGTGGGAACTGGCTATCAACTCCACAGGCAAGCATAGCAGGGTGGGACACAGCTGGGCTGCTCTGGCCAGGCCCTTGTCCACTACAAGGCACCAGGATTGCACAGGAGACCCCTGAGAAGGAGTCACTGTGCAGCTGACAGTGTGTCCAAGCTGTAAAACCAATGACTTGCCACTGGAAGAGTAAGTGTTCTCCACTCTCAGCTCTGAGCTGCTGAGCAAAGAGACCTCGCTGTGTTTCCCCACTCAGAGACCTTTTCTATGTTGCTCTGAGGATGAGCTAAGGACAGACCACCTTGCAGTCAAACACTTGGCTATGAACTGACCATGTAAAGCAGAATTCAGTACGAGCACAGCTTGCCAGCAACTGGAAGGCCTTCTCAAGCAGAAAAAGGCTCTCAACAGTGTTCAAAAATACCCAAAGCCCTACAGCCTTGTGTGGCAACACCAAGAAAAGAAATTCCAAAGAGAAGATTTAGTACTGGACAAACACAGACAAGGGACTGGCCCTGAATTTCTCAACAACTGTGAAACTCAAAGCTTCCTTCTTAGATGTTGTTTTCTGTTATGCACAATCCTTAAACAGAGTTTTCAGCAGTACAAGCAGAAACTATTGCAGCTGGCTTAAGCGATTGCCAGTCATGGTGAAAATGCCTACAATGGCACAAGCATCCAGTGGGACCTATCTTCTGGAGGTTACTGACCTCAGATATATCAGTGCTTTTCATCTCCCACTGCTAGTTGTGCTTGCCTCTCTGCAAAAGATTGCCTGAACTTACTTGGCCAACATTTTGCTCCAGTTAGAGCTGGAAAAAAGGACATCTGAATAAGCAATGACCTTCCTCAAGATGAGACCCTCATCACCCCAGTGACATTTCCAATTATTTGACATCTTGAGCAATACAAAATCAGAAATTTATACTCAGCTGACTTTTACAAAGTAAACAAGCAAGAACACAATGCCACTACAAAATTGCTACATCACAGGGGACTGCAAATATCTGAAAATTGAAATAACCTGTAAGGTAAACATCACTTCAATACTTTCTAATATATTCCTTGCTAGAGACCAAAAGACTTTCTGTATATTAATAAAGCAACACTTCTCTATTTCAGTAGTCCACAGACAAATCAAGAACACGTGGTATCAAACATTAGCAAGCCTAAAAAAAGAACCTAGGGCTGGGAAAAAAAAGCACTAGCAACTTGGAACAAAATGCTGGTGCTTTTTTAGGAGTCTCAGGAAAGGCAAAAACTTGAAACTGGCCTGAGCATCTCGAGTAATGCTTATGGCTACACACACCCTCCTGCCCTTTCTGGAGAATTGGCTACTAGCACTTCCATGACTTGGAAGCCATTGGTCCTTCTCACCTCCAAGTCCTTGTTGGTTGACCTTGGAAATGTACTTGGAGTCCTCTTGGACACATAAGAAAGGGCCAGATACAGGCATTGAGCAAAACTATGAAGTTCTACGTCCTGCCTTGACACTTTCCTCAGTCCTGCCTCTCTCTGGGCACATTCAGACCCCTCCTGCCTGACAGGACACTTCCCCCAGTGTAAAGAGCTCAGAAGTGCATTGAGTAAAAGATGAGAGCAGCATTATTTCCCCACACCCTGCCTCTCCCCGTAGTCATGGCTCAGAAGAAAGGCATGTCTCTCCATCACACATACACCATTTATAAGAGAAACCACCCTGTCCAAGGACTGTTCCTGCCTTACCAGTAAGGACTGTGGTTTTCTGCCAACTTGTATTTTTGGAGCCTGTTTACATATAATGACTGCTCAAATCACTCCAGTTTGTTGACATCTTTTTTCTGGAGGTCCTCAAACTGGATACCGTTCTTCTGAAACAAAGCTACAAACACCAAGCAGATGGAAACCAACCATCTCCTCCGCTCCTGTCAAGTGGGTGGGAGCTCATCAGGAGAAATCACCCCTGAGGGCAAACTCTAGAACATCAAGGATACTTTCTGTCCCATCCAAAAACCGGAGTGAAGCTGGAGAAGCACCACCAGGAATTGTCCTCAGAGGTGTGATGAGCTCTGCAGAAAACAGGGCAGCAGCTGGGAGAGAGGTGTACTTGTGGACACCAAATCCATGGTAACACTGACTGCGGGAAAGGCTTAGTCACTGGCAAATATGCATCTGGGTTTAAGGTTTATGCTAGAATTACATTTGCATACTATTTATTCAGAAGCCCTTTCCCATCTTGTGCAATTTTGTTTTCTGAGTCCCTAAGCATTCACTGAAGACTCCTTTTTGTATTGAGCCTGCCACTTTTGGGGTTAAGATGAACCGGAACGAATCCTATAGTGTTGTATACAGAGGGTGTCCTACGGTCATCAGAAAAGGCAAAGAGAAAGGAGATGCCACCGGCAGAAACCTCGAGAGGATTCAGAGTTCAAGAAGTAGGTGGCAGCTAAGCTCTCTGGGGACCCTGAGTGAATACCACCACCAGTGGCAAGATGGCATTGGGAAGAAAAATTGCTGAACTCCAGGAAGGTGTTTCAGATGGCCAGCTGCAGCCAGCATCCCCCCACCACCAGCTCTGTTTGCACTCTCCTCTAAAACAACATTGGCTGCTTTATAAGTTTGGTATTAGCAACCTGGTGAAAGAATTTGTGCCTGATTTGCCAGGTAAAAAGGGAACCAGTTTGCAATGATGCTGTCACACAAGGTCAAAGTCACCTGTGAAACAGTGCAGGCCCCAGACTAAACGTGGAGACAAGTCCATAATGGCATTAGCTGCCAAATTTGGAAAGCCTTTGACTGCAGCACTATTATCTAAATTTAAGGGTAGCAGGACTTGTTGAATTATTCATTGTAAGCAAACTCTTTGGCAAGCCTTAGCCCTGCTACCTGTTCACAGGTCTGTTTGCAGATGTCTGTTACGCAGAACAGTACAAACTGTTCATGCAAAACACATTTCAGCCTGGGAGCTGTCTGCCAGCCCTTTACTTCTGTAACTCCCTGCCCCATGGGTTGTGCCAAGGGTGGTATCCCTGCTCCCTCCAGTACCTGGAAACCCTACCTATGGACAGAAGAGAGATACAGCCCATAGGGAGGAGCAGGATTCTGCCTGTAAAGCTAGGTTTCACCACCATTTTTGCACATGCTTATGCATGTATTTGCTTGCATCCACTTTGCATTCTTTCTTGTTCTCCTCCATGAGACTATCCTCTTTCTCCAGTGGGGTTTTGTCTGACGGACCATACTGAAGACAGTGTGGAGAGTCCATCGTTAGATGCCCTTCTCTTACTGCTGTCCCTCTGTTTGCAGCCAGCACTCTGTCCCTTTCTGCCTTCAACAGTCTCACAGCCATTTCCAATTCTCCTGGCTAAATAATTAACACAAAGCACTCCCATGCTTGTGGAAGAGGCCAGTGCTGTGCTATCAGTGCTGCATGCACATCCCTTTGAGGCCTTGCACTACCTTTTCCAGAGGCAGGACTCCGTTACCAGGAACAATCTCTAGCACAGGAAAACTGTTTTTTGAGAAGAAGGATGGAGCTGAAGGCAGCCCAGAAAGACTGGCTGCTCCAAAATTACAAAGGGAAAAATAAAGTCCAAGTGTACTCTTTTTTTCCTCCCCTTTTTTGGGGGGCATTCTTTTTGCAGGGGAGGGACAGTTCTCTTGACAACCCCTTTCACCTATAATCAGCTGTGTCTCTGTGTCTTGCAAGACTCGGCTCACTGCTCAGCACTCTGGTTTGCTTCACTTGTTTTCATGCAGTTGCACATAAATTAGCTCTGTCCTGCCTGTGCAGGATGTGCCTTTTCATGTTCCACCAGGAGAGACAACAGTCTCAGTCTTTGTGGTTTGTGCAGACAACCACAGAGGTACTTTGGCAGGCAAAACTTGCCCTGAGAGGGAGTGACACCTAACCCTGAAAGTGCTAAGACCAACCATCCCAAATGGCATTTTGTTCAAAGAATCTGAAAAGCTGAAATCTCTTCATCCCAGCTTAAATACTAGCACCAAACCACTATCAAAAAACAAGCACCACACTTTCCTCACTTCAGCAAGTGCTTCAGACTCTTCCCAACTTTGAATCAGTTCAAGACTTTCTAATGGCCAAAGGCTAAGCACTCTGCTCTGCAATTGAGGACTTTGGCAAGTAATTGACTTCCAGATCAGCTCCTCCACCACCCCTGTGCAAAGTGCAAAGTATAGCAGAACGTGATCCCAACCTTAGCAATCGAACAGCAGTTGTCACTATTCATTTTCACTGAAGTGCAGAAACAAAACATATAAATCTGGATCTAGCTGTCTTCCATGCTTTTTGGGAAGGCTAGCGAGTTAACTGAAGAGAAATACATCCCCATTTCCCAAAGCCTTTCATGTCTGGGAGATCATGTCTGGGCCTCAAAATTGCATTCCCTCTCCTGGCTGCCTGAAATCCCCACCTCTCTAGGGAAAGTTCTGTGGAAGCTTGGATGCTGCGCAGCAGCAGCAGCACAGTTTCCACCTCCCAGATAAGTCACATAAAGAAGCAGCAAAAACCAATTTGACAGTTCAATCTCTTGCAGTACCTGCCTCTTCCTGTTAAGCTGACTGGGCTGTGGGCTTGCTCCAGGGGCACCATTCCAGTGCCCACACACAGGTATGAGCAGCAGTGCTACTGGAGATGCCTCAGGTCTCCAGGCTGGCCTCTAGTTGCTGCTGCAGAAGACGGGACATCCTGCAGGTCCCACATGCTTTGTGCAGACAGCTCAGATACTAGAGGGCACCAGGCACCTATGTTTAGATAACTAAATCTTTCCCCTAGCAGGCCCTACAGGTCTAATTCTTGAAGCGCTTAAGATAGAGGGACTTACATGTTGTTTGTGCCAAGTTCTTCTGAGACAGGAAGAAATAAAGTGGAATTGGAACAGGACTAGATTGAAAGCTATAACTCTATGGCAAATCCAGCAAGTGAGAACCATCTCTAACCAACAGGCTTCTAATCCTTCTGTCTTCTTGAGAAAACAACTTTCTAGCTGGTCTCCGTTTACCATTAAACTCTGCTGAAAATGCATGCTCCATAATACTTCTGTACACTATATCTGGAAAGACTCACAGACTCCTTTTCCATTTCAAAGCCTGTCATTTGAGGTTGTACCCTTCAGAGTGGATCAACAAAATTGTTTGGTAGTAGGACACTACAGTCCCCTGCCATCCTTTGAGTTCTCTCTTGTGATGGTAGATTCTGCAAGGATGGCTGCGAGCACAGCCAGATTGCCCTCTATATTGTGTGGGATCCCTACAATCCAGTAAATCATTGGTGCCTTTGCAGCATCTGAAATGGTGCACAGACACACTGCAACCCGAGGATTTATCTGCATATATTCTCCCAAGACCAATTTTCATGCTCTCATCAAGCCAAAATAAATCAAACAACATGGATCAGTAGAGGAACCTGGCATAACTATAATCCTAGGATTATCTTGTCCTAACTCTGTGAATCATTAGGGTATCCTCACTGTCTTTTGTCTCATTATCTCAACAATTAATTGCCCCAATCCCATTCCTTTATTATCCAACCAGCATATTTTTATGCCTTGAGATTTCAGATTTGTCTTGTCAGGGTTTAGGCTGTCCATTGTTCATTCCATATAGGTATTCCTGGAAGTGTTCAAGGCCAGGTTGGATGGGTCTTTGAGCAACCTGATCTGGTGGAAAGTGTCCCTGCCCATGGCAGAGGGGCTGAAACTAGATGATCTTTAAGGGCTCTTCCAATCCAAACCATTCTAGGATTCTATGAGCCGTAGGTGTGCTGTAATTTTGATGACCTGCTAACGCATGTGCCATCAGCACCCCTCATTCTCAGACACCTCTAATGCCTTCTTTCTGGTGCTTCTAGACATTCCTTCTCCATTCATGTCAGTGTCTTCCACTAATCCTCACAACTCCTGGCAGCATAAGAGAGTTGAAGAGCAATTGCTGATATTCCTTTGCAGTCATCACAAACACAGTCAAAAGGGTCTTATGCTGTCAGCTCAAGTGACTGCCTGCACTCAGAGCTCTTCGAAGTCTCAGTGCTAGAGCCAGGGCAGGCAGACTGCAATGCCCCATTGCTCACGAAAGCATCTGCAGAAGACACTTCCTGCCTGTCCAGAGAGGACATACAGGGCCAGCTGCTTTGGAGACCGGGAGCTTGTGTGGAATTCCCTCAGGCAAGGCCCTGTCTTCAAGAGCTCAGCCAAAATTACAAGGGCAGTGGCACAGCTTCTTCCTCTGGTGGCAACCTACACCAAAATGTTGTCTACTGAAGAGAAACAGTGGAAGGTTTAGGGAAGACAGCAGCTGGAGAGACAAGGCAGCTGGTTTCCATTTCTAGCACTTCCCTTAGTCATTGCATGAACTTGAACAGCAATTTAATTCTGTGCCTGGATTTCCTCTTTAGAGCAGGGCTAGTAACTTCACTGTAAACCTCAGTCAGGGTCAAAAAGTTACTACACTTGTCTCTTTCCTTAAAGCAACCACAGGGCTCAGCCCAACTGCACATGCTTTGGGAGGTTCTATGTCTGACACTGAGGAGCTGCTGAACTGTGGTAAGATGCCATGGTCAGGACCACAGCATATGGAAGCAAAGGAAGAAAGAGGTAAAACAAAAGGGAAGCTGTATCCCAGACATGCAGAGCACAGCTGGTGCAGAACAGAGTGAAAAACTTAAATAGAAAAGTAAAAAGAGGACAGAAAGCAGACAGTTGTACTTCAAGGTATGTTATAGACACTTTGTCCTGCCAAAAAAACTGTAAGTGAACAGACCAGTGCTTGTCTGCCATGTTGAAAGTTAGGTGGTGTGGATAGAGGAACAGAGGTCAGCTAGAGTGCATGAAGACAATTCAGTCCATTCTACACATGCTCCAAAACTCGAAGATTAGGGTTGGTGGGGGCACTTTAAAGATTACAACTGCATATACGGCTCTAGAGCACAAGGAACTGGCTGAGCTGCAGGCTGTGCTCAAGGAGATTTTACACAATTAAAAAATATTCTGCAGATGGCAGAAGAGGAGGAACAGATGGAAAACTCCCCACAGCAATGGCCATGTGGCTGCAGCCACCAGCTCAGTTGTTAAGCTGTGAAGCCATTTCATATCCAGTATGAAACACAGTGGGACAAGCTTCCTTTATACCCAGCGGCACACAGCCAAGATCCATGCTCTCCATCTCTCAAACACAAAAGCTGATGTTTCCACCTCAGAGTATTTTGCTCACTACCACAGCTACCAAGAGGGGCCTTAATTAGGTCTGTGGTCTCTTGGCTCAGAAGAGCAGCTCTGCAGTCTTGAGCATGACTACCTTGGTTCAAGACAGAAGTTTCATCCAGTATGACACATCTACTACAACGGCTACGGAAATGCTTCATGCACAAAATGAGCCAAGCACAGAGGAGCTCATTCACTCTCTGCCAAACCATGTCACTAAACAACAAAAACTCCCGTGTCTGTGTCAGTCAGTATCCACCAAGAGATCCACCAGATCTCTTGGCTGGAGGACAGCATGGCAGCATTTCTTTTTTCTGCCTGAAATGGAGGTAAATCACAGGCTGTTACAGTGATTCTGTTTTCACAGTGAAAGAGCATTGTCTGGGGATCATTCATTTTGGAAGCCTTGATCCAACACTTGCAGGGACATCACCATCTCCCGGCGTAGAGTGGAAGAAAACTTCCCCCTGCTATGCTGAAATCATATGCAGAACTCTTCATCTTCTCAATCCCTCAAAACCAAAATTTTAAAGATTTTTTTAAGTTTAAAAACATTATTTCCTCAAGTTTCCCATGCTCAAAGTCTAAAGACAATCTACCAGAAAAATCAAAGGCATTGGAATAGGTTTACTTGCAGAATCTAGTAAACGTCTCTCTACCTCCTCCACATGATGCTACACTTACCAATGCAGCTCTAGTGTGGAAACAAATACCAATCAGACAAACAAATACCCATCACACAACTAATTTAATTGTCATTTAGTTTCAAAATTACCCTGTCCTTCCCATGATTTTTAATCTCTAATGGTGGCAGCACCTCCAGAGATGTGCATTTGATAGCATGCATGAATGAAAGCACCATTAAACCATGAGAATTTGCCACAAGCAGTTTGCCATGACATGTGAGGGAAGCCAATAGATTCTCCATTTACTTATACTGTCTTCCCTGCTGTCGGTGTCTGCTAAATGGCTGCAGCAGCATTCAGGAACCCCAACACCACACTACACAAGGCAGCAGTCCCTGATCTGATAAGGTTTCTGTAAGACCTGTTCATAACAGCGAGGCCAGCAGTGCAGACAGGATTACAGCAGAGAGTACAGCTGCTTCCAGACATGGCTTGTTAGAAAATCAGTACAGGTAGGGTCAGAAAAGGACTATTTCATGTATGCAAAACAAGCAAGAACAAGGCGTGAACCAGTACATTTCAGAGAAGCCAGCCCCAAAAACAGCAAATGAGAAGTTTTTGAGAAGGGTCCAAAGAAGAAACATGCCCATGTGACTCTGCAGATTAAGAAGGGGAAAAACAAAGCACCAGCATAGCTGAAATAAATTGCTCCCAGAGATCTGCAGCACACCAACAGACAGGCTTTGCAGGCACCACCGCAATTCCCTCTGATGCTGGAAGACTGATTTCTTTTTCAGCTATGCCCTCCCAGGCTTCTCAGCTCAAATAAATGCTCCTTATCTTCAGGTCTGCCTGTTTACGGAAGACTTCCAAGAGTGGTGTGACCCAGATTGTGCTTAAATCCAGCCAAGCTCAGCACAGTAGCAGTCAGTCACCCTCTCTGGACATGGTGGTGGCATCCCAAAGAGCCTGTTGTCAAAGCTCAGCTGTATCAAATGCTCAGACTATATGGACAGGTAACATCTGGCCTAGACTGCCTACATCAACTAGTAAAATGTCACTTCTCCTTTCTTTTTAGCTCCCTATCATCTTAGTCCATATATGCACAAATGGAAATGAATCACAAACATAGGAGTGTTTTCAAGTGAGAAAAGGAGGCACACAGAGTCTCACAGTTGGCTACTACACCTGCCTCTAAATTACATATAAAGCACTTTCATGCTGCACAGAGCATAAGTATTCAACTACTTATCAATTCAAGCTAGGAATATGAAATAAATTTTGCTCAGCATGGGATTCTCTGGGAAGGTGGGTCACGCTTCACAGCCCGCCTGCAGCCCAGGTCCTGCATACCACTCCAAACCTGAACACAACCACAATGAAGCAATTCCTGCTTATTGGGACATCCCTGGCACACAGAGATCCATTTGGCTACATGTGCTCTTTAAAAATTACCATTGCTCAAGCAGGGAACATAAACAAAGGAGGTCAGAATCACCTGCAAGTACTTTACCGATGCAAGACCGCTACTACCATTCACTTCAAACAGCAGAACCTCATAATTAGCACTAATTCAGCCAGAAAAGTAGGCAGAAACCCCACCATGAAATATCTGCAAGCAGCATCACAAGATTTACCAGTAAGATGTGCAGTTACGACCACACCAAGTTAAGATCACAGGAGCAGGACATGGTGCTACCCATGGGCACTCCTGAACTGAGTGGCCACAGAGGAGACAGATGCCTGAGCCATGGAATCACATCCATAATCAGAACACACCCAGAGTCACCTCTGCCATAAAGAGGTGTTCAGGGCTCATCATTCACTCAGAAAAGACTTTTTTCCATATGGGGCCACTTAGTGCAAAACAGTCACACTCCTTTAGTTTACAGAGCACATCCCTTAAGCTGCTTCAGGTTTTCCTCCCACAACACCAAGTCCTCCAATTTTAAAAGGGCAAAAGCCAGTCAGCATCGGAGGCTGTGAATGTGAAAGGACTGAACTTGAAGGAACCCAAAAGAGAAGCAACTGCTCAACCTCCAAAGCCCTGTCAGCATCCACGCTTGCACATCAGCACCCATTCTCCATTGGAGGAGGGTGCTCTAGAACAAAGTGTTGGCCTGCTCCCTACCACGGCTGTTCAGCTGAGGCCACAGCTCGGAACAAGGCAGAGCAGAGTGTGTACTGACCACACCTGGCTACCTCATGTATCTCCACCTGGGGAATCCTCCTGGTGAGCTGTCACCGCTACCCCATGGGGCTGCCAAACATGAAGTCCTTGAGAGAAGGCTGGAATGGACTTGGTTGCAGCAGAATGATGTTCCATACATTTAGCCCATTTCAAAAGCCTGCAGTCAGTAACTGGATCTCCTCTATCCTCCACAGGCAAGACTTCCAATTTCTTTACAAAGGGCCTGTTGGTTGTTATTAGAAAGAACACACAAAGATCTTACCTAGCATGAACTTCCCTCCAGAGGAGGCAAACATTCATTAGTAGAAAAAAAAGGGAAAGGAGGAATTAAAAACAGCCATGGGAAGCGTAGGGTGAGAGAAATGAGTGAAAAAACACTGCTTTCTCAAGGTCACCGAAGAGCAGTCAAGGCCTGCAGTGAAACACTAAGAGCTCTCCAAGGGCACGAGAACATAAAGTGAACTTAGGTTTTTACTTATTTGCACTGCTGAGAATAGCCCCCTCCTCACTGCAATGTTAATTTCTAACAAAATATGGAAACAACAATTACCTTGTTAGACCAAATGATGAAATTATTTTACTACCAGACAAGCCCAGACAAAAACAGTTTCTGGGGACAGCTGACCTGCTATGAGTGGCCCCTGTAGCCATACCTCACAAGGAGTTAATGGGAGGCTATGAACTGTTGTGACCTCTCCTTCCTATTTGCTCACTGAGACAGAGAGGCTACTGCTCTTTAACCTGTCTGAGAAACCTTTTTTCCTAACATAACCCCAAGATTCTGTGAATTCCTCTCACATTCATATAAATATATATTAAGAAATCTACTTGAAAGCACTCATGTAGAAATTAGTCTGCAATCCCTTTGTTTAAAGGTGCTACTGTTCCACAAAGGCTGTCTGCAGTAGTAGTAGAATTGCTCAAGTACAGCTCCTGAAATGTGAAATAAAATGCAACAACAGAACAAAGCCTCTAACTCAATCAACAAGGCAATCAATGTCTGCATGCTTTTTTTCCTGCATAAAAAAGGGATTGGATTGTTTTTTACATAGTTGTCAATTAATTTTTCCAGCATGGGAAGACTCCTCTAACAGATTAAAATATTCATCACAGCAGATGCACTCAGCAAGCTTCTCTGGATGAACAAATGAGATCAAACTGAAAAAACACTGGCTGAACATGAGCATCACTAGTAAAATCACCAAACCACTTTTTTTTTTTTTCCTCAAGTGCCTCCTTCCCCCGTGGTATGAAGTATCCAGGAAAATTTATCTCATTACAGAGTGTTGTGAACTAGTCACATGCATGGGATTTAAGCCACCCAGCCATGGCAATGTTGAACACCAATCATGAGCTGAGCTGATGCCAAGACCCCCAAGACTGTTGAAATCATCTCATGCTTTACAGACCAAATTCAGTACCTGACATGTTTAAAAATACGAAATTATTTTAATAAATTTGTTTACACTTCAAAAAAATCAGCAAACATTGTTAAAATTCACAGAATCAAACACTCTGTGAAAATACTTACAGCTTACAGTTTGACATTAATCCCACACATAAAATAGTATCTGGAATGATTCTACTGAATTCTGCAGCTCACTGATAAAAAAAATCCCAACCTACTCAAGCAGTAAACAGAAAGCAATCATTATTTAACCCTTATCTCAAAATACCTTTTTGACATTACTTAGCAAAAATAAACAACTCTGTACTTAAAATAAATGATGTACAATTACAACAGCTCTTATGCAACCTGTAGTATAATCTGTAACAAATAAAAGTTTCTCATTTGACTGTGAGCCCGGTTACAGACCTGTAAATAAAGTCTAGTGATAAAGTCTCCAGCTGCCACCATGCCCAGGGGAGATCTGCTGAACTAGACTCAATTTCATCACAGAAACTTGCACAACAGTAACTCAGACAAAAAAGAAGTAAATTACTATGGTACTTCAGAAAAAGAGGAACTACAGGCACTACAGTGAAAAGCATGTAGATAGGAATTTGTACAAAATATGGGCTGACAGATAAATGGTATTTTAGGAGTAAGCATATCAGAGATTTGAATTCTACCTTCTGAAAATCCATCAAGTATGGCTACAAAAGGAAAAGAAACCGTAAAGTTCAACGAAACTCTACAAGAGAACAAGTATCTGCTTTCAGGGAAAAAAACCCAAACCAAACCAAAACCAAAAAACATTATTCTAAGCAGTTATGACCATACAAATCTGTGACTCAGGAAAGAAAACATGAAGTAACTGAGAATTGACTAACACTTCTCCCTCTTACATGAATTTAAAATGGAAGTTTTCACAGTTCCATTGATGCTGTTTAACAGTCAGAAGTGCAAAACAGGGCTGGGAGGAGTTTGATTAGTCAGTCAGTGTTCTTAACAAAGTTTACTAATTGGTTATTTTGTGTCCTGAATGTAAGTGGTAAAATGAGCGAAGTGTAACACAAGGATAGCAAATTTCTTTTTCTTTTTTTTTTTTAACTAAGAGCAACCAAAATACATTATTCCACTTTTTAAAACAAGCCATTCTAATGCAAAGTTGATCACATTAATGGTGCACTTTGTAACAGTCCATGGAGACAAAGTAAATTAACACTCTGGCCTCTTTTGAATATCATCTTATCTGAGGCCTGGGGAGAAAGCAGAAGTTGTTAGTAATTAGCTGTGGCCTTTAATAATAAAATTACATTAATCTTCCAATGTTAGGTTTTGCAATAAAGGCATAGCTTCATGGTGGCAGAAGCACAAGAAGATATTAAAAATAGCTGAGCATGTCTTTAGCCATGAATGAGAAGCTTCCTGTTTTATGTAATAATCACACAGCATGAAATTTTGACAACCTGGCATGTTTTGAACTTACTTTACTTCACTCATTGTTAAGACCAAATGGCTGACAGCATCTAAAAACAACATAAAATGAAGGGCAGCTATGCAGGAATAGGAGATGTGATCCTCAAAGTGAAAATCTGAAGAACCTTCTCCTTTGAAACACAGGTTAGAAAAATACTATCATATAACATTAATGACATTTTTATTCAACACCCAGCTCTTCCATTTGATGGGGAAGTAGACAAACATGTCCCTTAAAGAAAAACCCCAAACAACAGATTACTCCTCTACTGCTTTAGAACTGATGAACATGCATCCATTTCTCCTAGACTTTGTAAAAAACAAAAAAAATTGGCAGGAACCCTTAGAAGAGTGCCTTATCAAGAAGGGCCAGCCCAACCACTGCTCTTTCAGTTCTTCCAGGAATGGCTTATTTGTGTGCAATGAATAAGCAGATGATGCTAGATATGACTGGAGTACATCACAGTGAACCAATACAGCCCACAGGCTGGGGGCACACAGGCCCAATCCCTCTTAGCAGGTGTTTAAATTATATGTTCTTAAAAGCTTAACACTTTGTCTGGATTCCAGATATCAACCTCACTGCTAACAAAGCTGGAAACAACAACAGAAGTCATCAGTACCAAAAAAAAATTGCTGTAACAGGCTTCAAAGAGCAAAAAGCTTCCACGCTCCTCTTTATTTCAACAGAGATGATTAGTTACGGTGCTTTAGGATTCTGCATGGCAGACAAGCTGGCAGAGGGGGCCATTTACTAAGCTCTGGAGTCTTTAGCGGGTATCTGAGGGCAGTTCCTGAGGCAGAACCCTGAACTGCTAGTTTCTGTAGCGGGGCATCTGTGGAGCAGGGGCTCCCTCTAAGGGGACTGAGGAGGAGACTGTCATCAGCTGTCCACCGTGAATTCTCTCATTCACCCGCAGGTCACAGCCATCCTGCAGCATCCTTATAGCTATCCTTGCAATGTTTTTAGAGTCATCAAGTCCACTGTGAGGTCTCCCATCATAATTCATGCCCAGATTTTCAAGCATGATTGTCAGCTTGGTCTGGTTCCTAGGAACCTGATGGAGAAAGGGAGTAACATTCAAGGATTAGGTTCAGTACCAAATCTCTTTAATCTAACACGGGGCAGTAGAAACACATGCAGATTTTAAGTCTAGTTAAGTCACATATTACTTTCATGTTGCCTTCTGTCAGATCACTAACCATTTAGCTTCAAAGCACCTTGGTGAGACAGACACTCCCATTTTTATAGAGGAGACACAGTCAACAGGGGTTTGTCTAGACCTGAGATGATGTCAACCAGCTCAAGATACACCTGTGATGGCAAGGGTGGAAGCCACCACCTAGATAAATTTAACAATCTTTATAAAAAACAAATTACCATCCACAGTGGCATTGCAGAGGGAATCAGATTCTGGTTTTCCTTCTAAATTCTAAGTGATTAAAGAAACACCAAGTTCCTGATTCTCACTGACATCAAGATCCTGAATGCCTTCAACCTTCACAGGATCTGATCAGCAACACCTACAGCAACCCTGTAATATTTGCCCAGCACTAAGCTCTTCCCTTATTAAATGTCAATCTCTCTTTTATCTAGAGGTCCTAATCTTTCTCTGTCCCCATTACACTGTCAAAAGTCAAGATTATATGAGGGTAGAGGTACAAATTAGTTTTGTAGTGTATTGCATGAAAACATGAAAAAAAATTTGGAAAATCAATACAGTCTTTTCAGCTAAACTACTTCGAAATACACGTGATCTAAGACGACCGGTATAACAGTTTTAGACAATCCTTCATGGAGCACAACCTGACTCTTAAAAACAAGATTAAAATCCAAATGCAGTAGATTATATGATCTTCAATCAGTGAAGTGAGATCTGCACATGAAGGACATTTGAAAATAAAGCTTTGGACGGATTTAGTAAGTACCATAATTTTATACTTCACGAGGAGAGATGACAAGCACAACAGGACATTCTAGACTTTTAAACCAAATTTCCCCATAAGAGAAATAGCAATTTGTACAAACCTTGTAGAAGTTCCCATATGATTTGCGAATATTGATCCACTTTTTGGCAAAAGAAGGGTATTTGATACGGCTAATACGGCACTGGATGTTCAAAAATTTAATCATATCCCAAGATCTTAAAAAGTCAAAAGAGGAAAACATCAGTCACACATAATCCTGTGTTCTACATATTACACAGTTGTAGAACTAAAAGCTGTCTTGTCTCTGATAGAAGAAAAACAG
Organism: Ifrita kowaldi; assembly: GCA_013398055.1. Taxonomy (NCBI): domain Eukaryota; kingdom Metazoa; phylum Chordata; class Aves; order Passeriformes; family Cinclosomatidae; genus Ifrita; species Ifrita kowaldi. The sequence continues at coordinate 76,959 of VZRS01000728.1, forward strand.
TTCAGGAAAAGCTCTTTTGCTATAGTCATGGTAAAGAATTTTTTGATATGAATTTGTTAATCATGGGGGAAAAAATAATGACATGAGCAAGACTTTCACCAGGATAGTTTCAGGTCCACAATGGTTAAGACAAAAAATAGCACACCAACTACTCCACCTACCACATCTACACTGAAAACTGCCAATAAATTAGATGCTTACACAGCCCTTGGGGAAGCAAGTGACACCTTAAATCTTCCTGACTATTTGGGTATGCATGTATCTCTCTACTTCAGGTAGGCTACTGAAACTAGACTGCACCTAATTTTATGAGAAACCAGGTCTCTATGAAAATATGAAGAAATTATAATCCTATTTATTTAGCAGCCTCCCTTCCTGAAGGGAACCACCCCAACAAGTTTGTAAGCTGCAAGCTAAAGTAAAGCCTTTTTTCCTCATGTCTTGTAGCTGTCTATGCAATCTCACCTATACAACAGATTGCAGTGCACCTATTTTCCTTAAGGAATCTCACTGAGGGGATTCCTCTGGAGAGGAATTCCAGAGACATCTAGGCCCAGTAATATAACCAGTCCCGTGCCAGTTTTGCTTTAGCATTTTCTGTTCTGAATTCACTGTTGCTTCCAAAGATAGCAATGTAATTACAGGTTAAAAATTAGTTAAACAGAAATATTTACCATAGCTCCTTAAATTAATTAAGACTGGAATGGCATTATGTTAACTCCTTATTTTTAAGGTGTACATGGATCTATACTGTACACCTCAAGTCCTGTGTGACACCTTTTTAAATGGTTCACACTGGACACAACAGTATTTCAGTGATGTGGGTTCATCACCAGAAAAGACCTGTGACCTATAGTAATTGTCTAAAATTTCAGGAATTTTGAGAAAAACGTCTCATGGCCAAAACCAACTCTCACTAATTTAAGTTGGGTTAGTTAAAAAAAACCTGTATATCTATTATGTATCTACTAATCTACTCTGATATATTATTTTTCAAACTACTCATAGACTACAATATTTATCTGGGCTTTACTTCACAGAAGTGTAAGGAAAGTATGCTCAGATTCCACAGGCTGTTTTTTCATAAGCTCCATTTTTGTTTCAGGGTTCCTCTCACTCTGGTTCAACAGAGTCATTGCATCAGAGCAGCACAGAACTGCCTTTTTAATCCGGCACAGCAGAAGACCTGCTGCAGGCAAGTATGAAAGTGCTTATCATTTACCTCAACATAGCTAATGTTAAAAACTTCCTGTCCTACTTAAATCCTTCATTCCAAGGGAAGGAGTAAAGCAGATATGTTAACATAATAATAATGTTTCACAGCTAAAAGGCAAGTGGCATCTGCCAAAAAAAAAAAAAAAAAAGCTTTGGCCAGTGCTATACAAGATAAAGCTCAAACACTGTATTTCACTATATAACAAAGCTAAGATCCCAAGAACAATATTGCACCACAAATGTATCTAGATCTCAAGACCTCTTCACCATGCAGTTATCTGGGGACTTGATTTTCCACACAGACCTTGTGAGAGAGCAAGTTCAGGTGGCAGTTCCAGGGACTAGTGGAACACACAAAGCTTGTCAGAGGTGGGACCCATCAGAGGCACAGTCCTCTAAGCCAAAGCAGAGAAGTTTCTGTGCTAGCCATTTCTCCTTGTTCCATAAACATCACCATCCATTGTTTTCCAGCAAAACATCCAGTATGTATTAATAGTAACACTAACACAGGATACCACAGCACATCCACCACACACTTCTGAAGTCTCAGATGCAGAAGGGCATAGAAGTTACCTAGCACTAAAATTGCAGTGTTATTTTCAGGTATTATGTGCTAGATTTAAATGGAGAATTACAACAGCAACAAAGCATAAAGTCTGTTCAGCATCACTTTGCTGAATACAGACCGCTAGGAAAGAAACGGCGCCATCTGATGGATTTAAGCTTCATTTTCAATGGTTCAGTTCAGCTTTCCCAATTTCACCAAAAGCTTCAATTAAAATAAAATCAGCAAAATGGCAGTGTCCTGGTCCATCTTTAGCAATGCTCTCACAAATATTAAACACGGTTTTGCAGTTTTAGATTGTGCTGAAGTTTGCATAAGGACATACCCATCAGTCAACATGGAATAGCTATACTTTGTTCCCAGTTCTCGTTGTCTCATCCACTCTACAACATTCTGCAGAACTTGAGGAAAAGTATCAGCTTTATCAACAATGTCCTAAGAGAACAAAAAAACCCAAAACAAAGTAAGGAACATTTTTTCAGGAAAAAAAAACAACCCAGCATTAAGTGTAAAAATTGTATTGGTATGTATACACTTACAAAGTCAGCTTCATCAAAATCTTTACAAAACCAGCTTACACATTAACAGATGACTGGAGAGATTTTTCTAAACTGAAAAAATAGCACCACAAAAGCACCCCTACAAGAGCCAATCTCCTAACAGCTTCTCTAAGGTAACAAGGTTAGTCAGCAGTTGAACTTGTATTAAAACCTTTGAGGTTGTTTCCCAGGCTCCTTCTTAAGTCACTTATCAAAAGCCATTGCCATCCTAAGACTCTAAACTCTTTAGAATAAAAACCTTAGAAGATGAGTTGATGCAATTCAAAAGGTACTTTGCTCTACTAAAGATTAAATTTCTCCACATGAATTAAAAAGTGAATGCTCTTCCCCACAAAATGACCAATTTAGTGAAATCAGCTCTGTGATAACTGGGAGAGGGAAAAAACAAGGATTAAGAGAATAGGCCTTACAGAAAAATAACCATGAAATACCACCATTTAAGGTTACCAGTCTGAAAACATCAACACCACATCTCTTCTTTTCCTATTTCTTCCTGAAGAAACAAAAGTGCAAATTACCTGGGTTATTCCTGTCAGACTGATGCAGAAGTTTGAAAGCTTGGGATTAATCTCTGGCTTCACGTATTGCTGAAAGGTATCCTCCTGTAACAGGACAATCAAACACTCAGCTGCAGCACACTATGCAGCCCACAAGGCAGCTTCCCTGGCTCGCCTGCAGCCCAAAGGCAACAGCAGCTACTTGTCCTGCTGCAGGCAAAAAGGAGTGTGTACCTCCTGAGCCAGTATGAGCCTCCTGATAGGCCATCATCAGATTCCTAATGGGACAGAGAGCTTTTCAGAAAGTCACCCCAAGACAAACCAGAACATGTCCTTTCTCTCAGCCAGGAGGCACCGAAGAGTGGGAATGTGGATTTAAGAGGGAAAAAGGACAGACTGCAAAAAAGCAGAGGATTTGGGAAGAGTGTGAGTAAGGAAAAAAGAAGAGAGAGGCATGAGCAAAGCCTTATGTTTTTTAGGTGGTTTCTCTAAAGGTTCACCTGCATTTCAAGGAAAGCAACCAGCTGCACACCTCAGAAGCTTCATGCAAGTCCTACACCTCTGGATGCCAGCCAGGCAGAGACAAACAAAACCTCACTCTGGGAAACTGAGCAAAACAAGAGTGAAGACTAAAGGCAAGTTTCACAGAAAAAAGAAAGCCCCAAATCCCTGCTGTTACACAAAACATTTTAGACAGACAAAAAAAACAACTCTAAGAGCAATAAAAACAATCCTGGTGATCTGCACAAGCCTTTTTCTGCAGTTAGTCATACATGCAGCTACACTTTAGTTTAGTATCACAATGATTACTGGAAATCCTCTTCCTCTTAAGAGTTCTTCATAAATGGACCATTAGTCAGAGGTGTGTTCACTGAGTCACTCAGTTTCAGTTAAGCAGTGGGTAGTTTATCCTAAAAGAAAGCTGTACTGGAACAGAGCACTCGGGGCTACCAAATGCCTGCTAAGTATGTTTGTTTAAAATCAGGTTACACAGCTATCCATCTGTTGGGTACAATGTGGAAACAGTTGAGCCTGACAAGAAGTGGAGTTCACTCAACCTCACTTTCTAGGCCTCTGCATTAGTGTCTTCTAGATTGCCTCACAGAGCACGACAGAAATTAATCATTTCTTATTATGAGGAATCCCTTGAGTCCTAGAAATAGATTAGTGGGCCTTAAAGCAGGGAAAGAAAGGGCAGGTGGGAATGGACACAGACAACTGAGGAAACTCGTATCAATAGAGGGAGTCAGCAGCAGAATGATCATCTGGAAAATGCTTTCAGAATAGAAAGTTGTGTTTGTACCTAAGAGGCAGAGAGGATATGCCCTTATGAAAAAAAAGTATGCTATTTTTAATAAAGTTCAACATCTACTTAAAAACTAATCTAGACCTGATGCAAACAAGTTACACCGAAGACTTGCATACCAACACAGCAATTAGAGCACTTACTATTTCCAGGGTACGTGTGTTTACTAAGACAACAGGAAACTCAATTATTTCATGTACAAATTCAGGTGGGTTTCCTTCTTCACATGTTGCTTCAAAGTCAACAACACAGATGTAGTCATAGCAGCTGTTTCCACTAATGTGTTCCTTCTGCATCAGCTTCTGTTTCTTATAATAGTTTTTCAATCTCTTTTTCAGTACATCTTTCACTCCTCTAAAGAAATAGGGAAAGTGACAAAGATTGCACTCTTGTTTAATTAATCATTTCCTTGTTGTAAAACTGAAGCTATATTTAACATTTGAAAGTTCAATACTTATTAATCTCATTTTGAACACCAGCACTTGTGAAGTCTGAATTCCACTTTCTCATAGAGGAGTGTTATCCCCATCATCTATGCTACATTATATGCCATTATCTGGGATAATGCAAAGGCTGCGATACCCCTCATCAATACAATACCAGGGACAGACTGGGAAGCATGGCACAGAGACACACTGCAGTCACCTCTAGTTCAGCAAGACTCAGTATCCAAAGCTTTTCCAAAGCTCAAGTCTTTGTAGATTACTCCTAGTCGGTCCCTGGCCCTGGAAGAAGTACTGCTTCACCTGTATTCATTCCCCTGTGCCCTCTACCTGAAGTGACTCATGCCTGAGGCCTTTCTGCATCAGTGGCATAGATAACACAGAATCCAGCTTAAATGCCCACATTTTAAATTCTTCCCAATTTAAATTTAAAATTGAGCTCGAATAACTCTATTAAAAGAAAGTATTTGAGATTTCAGTTGTCAGAAAAACTTCCTCGTCGAGATCATGCTTTTCAGGAGGTTTGTGGCTATAAATAAATTCACATGGCAAGAGATTAAAGTTACTTACTGCGTCCTTTTAATACAAACATTATGAGTGCATATGCCAGAACTGCCATGTACCAAACCAGAGCTGAATAAATGAGGATAATTTACCCTTCCAAGGAAGTTATTTCCAAAATTATTCGTTGCAAATGGAGTAACAGAAGCTGTAAGAGATACGTGTAGCAAGTAATATTATCAGAAAAGCAGCCCACTGATCCACAAAGAATTGAAATCAAACTACTAAACCTGCATTTGAGAACATCAGCTGCTTCTGCACAGATAACTCTTCTTCACTCTGGTTTACTGATCTAGTTTAAGTCAATGTCCAGTTCATTCAAAGTTGAGACAGTATGGGAACTGATGGAGGGGGAAATTACCTCTTTCTTCATCAAACTTATAAAAAAAGCTGAAAATAGGAAACAATTGTCTATCACAATAACCTCAAAGGGAAGGATGGAGTGTGGCAATCTGCTCAATTCTCTACATTACAGTGGATTCACTATTTGTTTACAGACAAGACATATTCTGACTTCACTTAATTTAATATATTGACAAAAGAAGTCTAGCTTGGCTGAAAGAGAAATTTAAAGCTTTCAGCATTTACAACTAAATTAAAAAATGCATATAGAAAACTTATAACCTAAGAGAAGACCACAAACACATCATACACTATTTGAATTCTGCTTTTTATTTTTAAATCAGAGCAACTGCTAAACAGCTATAGACATCTAATGTGTTTTATGAAAATTTTCTCAGATAACGATAAGATTTTTTTCCTCCTGAAGCACTAAATTAATTTAACCAACTAACTCCCCACCACTACTTCCTCATTACTGCTGCCTACAGAAACAATACACTTCATTTTTCCCAGCTGACCTTCTTCTCAATATCTCAAATTTGTCTGACCACAGAATTATTAGTCTTGCAGGTCGTTTCCAATACAGGAGGAACTACACTATATTCCCTTGCCTCTGCTCCAGAGAGCACAAAACCAGCTTATAATACATTCATTTTTTCACATGATTCTAGCGCATGTATTCCGAGTAGCAAACTCTCCATCTAAGGGAACCTGTCCTCTGCATTGATTAAATCCTGAGCCACAACACCAGAGTTTGTAGCAAGTATCAGATCTGTACTGGCACAGTAATTAAAATTATAGATGTTCTGTTCTATATGATGAAGGTCTGCAGCATCACCTGAGAACCGCTGCAGTTCTTCTTTCCCCCTTGACCAAAAAGTGATGAGAAGTACCTTACAGTTATGTATTACTTAATTTCTTTGGGTTGCCACTTGAGACAGCACACATTAAGCAGTATGCTTTAATCCTACAACAAAAGCTTCAACAAGATTGGACATAAAACAATTGGTGTCTGGTGCTGTGTCTGCTTTTCACTTTGTGCTGAGTTTTTAAACTTTACAATAATCATCCCTCATGGCTCTACAGCTCTCAAAGATAAATCAAGATGTTAACAAATAACCTGGTTTCAAGCTTGAACTCTGCGAGTTTACTTCTGAGCTCTTCTCTGGTCATTCTGTTGATATAACCATTGGTTATAGCAATTTCTTTGTAAATCGGATCACTGAAGTCGTTTGAACTGGCAGCTGAGGTTTTGCCATTAGTTTCTTGATCACTGATCCTACAATGCTGCCTACCCTAGAAGAAAGAGAAATCAGGAAGTCATTTAAGAAGGTCGGAACAAGAAGCTTGAGCATTTCACAGTTCGTTTTGGCACCAAAACGTAGTAAAGCATCACACTGTTACACCTGTGATCCGACTGAGTGAACTAGCTTATAGATAGGTAAGAGAATCAATACTGCCTGAAACACTATTTACTGCCTGAAGCCTGCTCTGAAACACTGTTCCTAAACAGCAGCAAACAGAATAAAAGGATACTCATGCACGTGTCTAGAGCCACGTCGAACAGCAGCTCTTGGAGACAAAACTTGAATACGCATCCTAATCTGAACGGAATTCTCTGGTGCAAGCGGGCAAAGCCTTCACCAGCATCGAGAGATTTCTCTCGACAACGGAATTAACCAGAATCCACACTGACTGGGACACGGGGGCCGGTGCCCAATACGTGCAAAATAAACAAAGCAATAAACTAACAGGAAGAACTACGGACACTTCGGCTCCCGACCGCTGCTCGCGGCCTTTGCGGGGCGCGCACACGGCGCGGCCTCAGGCGGGCCCGCGGCACCGGCGGCGTCCCTCGGGAGGGCGACCCCGGGCAGTCCCGGGGCAGG